>VZRS01002370.1:0-192547 GCA_013398055.1 Ifrita kowaldi | reverse complement strand
CGGGCGCGGGGGAGCCGTGACGGCCTGAGCGGCCGCAGCCCCGCGCTTCTCCCGGCGACATGGAGGCGGCGGCGGGAGGCGAGGACGGCGAGGAGCCCCCGCGGGAGGCCCGAGTCCTGGGCTCCGAGCTGGTGGAGACGTACACGGTGCGGAGCGGGGAGGCCGTGAGGGACGTGCGGGCAGCGGGGCTGGGGCGGCGAGCGGAGCAGGTGTGGGGCAGCGGGCCCGCCGCCTCGGCGGTGCCGGGGGAGCGGGTGAGGCCGGGCTCGGTGCCGGGCTGCCTCCGGCAGCAGTGCTCGGCCGGAGCTGTCTCCGCGCTGAGGACGGAGCGAGACATTTGGCACAAGTTTCCGAGGGGCTTCGGGGAAAGGAGCCGCGTGGGAGCGGGGCTCCGCCGGGAGAAGCGGCACCGAGCTTCGCGTAGCCCTGGTCCTCCGGGAGAGGTGGAGGCTGCGTGAGCAAATGTCGTGTTCTTGCCCGTGTATATCTATGTGTATGTGCGTATGTTTATGAAAAATTGCTGTTGAGTAAACATAGCTTTCAAAGCTGGACTAAACAAAGCAGGAAATCTTTCCTTCGCGTGGAAGTATCGTAAAAAAAAAAAATCTCTGATCTTAGTTCCAGAGGAAATCAGATGTTTTAGAATAGACAGTTTTTCTCTTACCCCACCAAAAAAAAAAATTGCCAGCAGTGTTTTCATTTGGGGAAGGAATGAAGCTTTTGATGTATAACTTGTTTTTTTTATCCGCTCACATTCTAAGAGTTAATTGGTCTGTTTTTCAGGAAGAAGCTCATCCTAAAACAAACCTCAGCATAATTGCAGACCGAAAATGTCTCGAGTACACCACCCTTTAGTTATATAACTAAAAATGTTTTCTTCTTCTGCCTTATTTTAGTGTGATTTGAAAGACCTTTTTTCGGTAGAATGCACATGGATGACATCAGGCTTCTTCCTGCTGTGTGAAAAGGGAAAGGGGAGCAATGGTTTAGACAGTATTTGGAAAGTTGTGTGATGGATGCAAGTAATACTTCGTGCTCCTGCTTCTGTAAAGGTATCCAGGGAAAACAGAGCAACAGGAGAGTGATTTCTGAGTTGTTAATAGGACAGAGCTTTACACAGCTGTGGCACATGAAGAGCCTAACTCCTTCCCAGATGATGACCCTTGAAACACGATTGTATGGGAATGACTTTCAGGTGGTGCGTTGCCAATTTTACAGGCAAAACCATACTGAGCATTCAGTGAAGGAGTTGGCTAGAGGCTTGAAACGAATTTTTGAGAGGTGCCTGAGCTCCTTCTCTTAGTTGCATGAGGTGTATTCACAGAAACGGTACCACTGCTGTTGAGGTGTTACTGGGGGGTGTGATAGGATGTGGTTCATCCCTCAGTGAGACCTGTGGCTTGGGGACTGGAAACTTCCATTTCAGGTGTGAACCGAGACTTGGCAGTGTTGGTGTTGAGAATTTCCATCAGTATTATGCAATACCAGTGAATGAGAAAATCAAGTGCATTCAGTTGACAAAATGTCAGTGTTATCTGCCCCCTTATCCCACTGGAAGTTATGGTGCAGGAGGTGAAACAGACGCTCCTTCGCTGCTTCAGCCTGCAAACAAGTGCTGTGGTTGGGCCACCCTTTGGCATGTCCATTAATGTTCTGGAATGAGCTGTAGTTCAGGTGTGTAACTCTGCAGGTAGTGTTCATCTGATCAGCTGATAGTTAAGGATAACATTTTAAGCTGCTGCAGCTAAGCCCAAAGAAGCTTACTTTTTCAAGGCCAGATTTCTTTCTTTAATGGTTATGAAAATACCATGCTATTTTAATGCCATTTTTCTTGGGAGCTTGAAAAGTACAGTGTATGAAAGACAAGATTTACCAGTATTTGGTCCTACTTTGATTCTCTTGCTGCATTTTTGAAGGCATCGTTTCACTAAGCTTGCCTGTGTGTAAACCTCCTGAAGCTGTTAGCAGGACTCCAAGCCTGCAGTCAGCTTTTATGGGACAGGCCCAAGCCATTAGAAATGTGGGAATAGATCTCCAAATGAAAGCAGAAGTTGTACAAAATTTATCACAGGGTGAAAAGTTTTTGAAAAAAAATAGCATGTGTTTAGTGTTCAGAATTAGTTGAGTGGTGCTTAAGGACATGACAAAGACCTGCACCAGGGCAGAGATTGTTATATGGTGTAAAAGTCAGTCAAATTTGGTAAAGGTAAGAAAGGAAATACAGCTGTAGCAACCTGGATCTTCATCCATTACCATGTGGTCAGGTGGCAGTGATCCTATTTACATCCTTGTTTTTGAAAGAGTTGGTTTTCCTGCAGCATAGGAGCTTCTCCTTGTACTCTGTACTTCAGAGCTCAGTCTCAATAGAAGGGGACTGTAATGACATCCATTTGACAGTTGTGATATTAGATCCTGTAGATTACATCCTGGGAGGCCCCCAGTTCTGTGTAATGTTGAAGGTACTTTCAAAAACGTGGTTCTTGTTGGAGTTTTTAGCATGAAAGGCAAGGTATGGGTAAATCCAGCAGGAAAAATCCTGCACTGGTTGATGTGTTTTCTGTTGGGTTAGTAAGGCATGAGCACTTCTACAGGGTGTTTCTCCTGGGTGTGCTGGTCCAGCTGATTCTGACTGAAGACTGGTTTTGAGTAGAAGGCCTCAAGGCTGTCAGTGCTTCGTTTGTTTCCTGCTGTGCATTTGTTTGGCCTAAAATTGCCTTCCTGCTTTTCCTGTCTTTTGCAGCTGTTTTTAACATAAATACTAACTTTGATATTTAAGGAAAATACTCTTGCTTCCTTGAATGGATGTAAACTGTCTGACTACTTGATGAGGCAGGGAGGAGGAGATGTGGCTGCATCACTGCTCTGGAATTTGGGACTTGCTGGCTGTAGTCACACCTGTGTCCCAGGCTTCCTGTGGAGAGCTGTCATTTAAGTGTTGGGTTGTTGTTCGGTTTTTTCACAGTACTGGAGCATGTGCAGTTGGATGAGACACACTGTAGAAATTCAGGTTTTCCATGTAAAGCAAGATGGGCAGGTTTTTGTACTGTGTACAGGAAGTGAACAAAAAGCAGTCTGGAATCGCTGTTGTTAATTTGATAGCTGGCTTAAAAATGTTTAGTAGGTTTTTCACCCCTCGGTATTTAGGAAGGTGAAGGGATGCTGTTTGGTGATGCGGGCTCTTAACTGCAAAGAACTTGTAATTGCTTGCTAAAAAATAAAGAAAATATACACAGCACTGCAAATACGCCAAACACTTCACAAAGTAGAATATAACCAAAAGAATTGATTTATAGAAAGAAGGACGAAACTTTTTATACAGAAGAGTTCGGTAGAGAGAGGTGGAGGAGGAAATCCTGTGAATGTAAAGGCTTTTGTGTTTAGCTCAGTAGAAGTGCAGTTTGTGGTGTAAGGATGGGTGGGGATTTCATATTCTGTATTTATTTATGTCTGGAAGAAAGTGCAGTGTGAGAACATCATCGTTTATCCGTGTATTCCCTTAGCGCTTGGCGTGACAGGCAGCCCTTGGAGAACCTTAACTTAAGCTGTCATCCTTTGTCATATTAGTGCACTCAAAATTTGTTGATGATGAACTTAAGCTCCTAAAACAGTGAGATATCTAAGGGGATTTTTTGCTTTAAAATGGTTTGTTTCTGTATTAAGACAAGTCTTAATAAGCACATCAGCATATTGCATTTATATATTTATTCTTCAGTATAATGGCAGCTTGTGGGTTGATATGAAATCAGTTGCTGTCTCTGTGTACTGATGCTGTTTGGGGGGGTGAATGTGTACTGCCTGCTCTGGCTGCATTTTAGATGGGGAATGCTATGGCTTTTTAAAGACTTAACTTGAGGAATTGTATCAGTGCATGTGAACACTCACTTTAACAGGTACTTTCCCAACCAGACTGTCCATTTCACTAAGTGCTGAGTTTCTAGAAGTGGTTAGTGCTTGCCATTTCAGCAAAAGGATATGTAACCTTTATTACAAATGTACTCTACCTTTATTACAAATGTACTCTTGTGTTTTATACAGAGAGAAGGGGGTTCCTTCCTCACCTGGTGAGCTGTCAGTTGTGAAGTTACTGAGTTTCCAGTGTCTAATCTGAGGTTTCATGCCTTGTGTACTCAATGTGCATTGCATTTAGATGTGCTTGCTCTGCCGTAGTTGAGTACAGTCAGCTTTTCGAAAGAACTTTATTATGGCTTATAGAGGTAGTACTTCTTTACTTCTAAGTTTAGTTTCTTTGAGTGTCTCCTTGCTTTCCTCAAGGTTAGGAGGTGCTTTTGGATGCTGGTGTTATTCCTGTTTTGGTTTGTCACCGGCACAGTGATTAATCCTGATCTGCTGTTTCCCAGCACAACATGACAGGAAAGCAGGCACAGGCCTTAATTGAGTCCATGATTCTGTGTGGGCATTCTTCTGTGTTTTCAGTGCTCATCCCAGCACTTATGTATCACTCGCTGTGTGCAGTAGTCAGACATCTTGGTTTGGTTCTCTGTAGGACTTGGGTTTTGTTCAGTGAGCCAGTGTCAGATGCTTACAAAAATAAAACTGGCATGAGCTATAGTTCATCTTCTAAAATGCAGGTGGCATTCTATTTAATGTTTGACATTGTGCTGCTCTGTACTTGCAGTAAGTGAAAACTGGTCTTTTATGTAACAGATCGAAACTGTTGATGCTTTTTGTTTTCTCAAGTGGGTTTAGCAACTAGATGTGTATCATCCTCATAGCAGCTATGAGTCAGCTCTGGGTGATCTGTGGTAGTAAGCAAGTTCTCAACTGTATTAAATGCTTTCAAGATTTGATTACAAGTTGGTGTTTTCCCCAAGGAATATAGTTGGATTGGATAATATAGTTTATTTAATTTGTTGTATTCAAGTAGCTGTGGAACTGGTTTTGCAGAGCCTTGTTTGTTTTCTACTTGTGTTTTATCTTGCCCCTTTAAAATTTCTTTGGAATGGCTTGTTTCTGGCATATCTAAAAGTAGACTGGGTTTCCTGCAAAACCAGTACTGTTCAATCCAGAAAGTCACCTAGAATGAAAAATTTTGTTTGGTATATGCATGGCTAAAAATACTTAGTTTTGTATTAGGAAATGTTGGGTTGCTTTAGATAATTGTAGTGATTCTTTGGGCACAGTAACTCTTCAGGAAGATGTCTTGTGTGCTTTACCCTAAGAGGAGTAACGTAGCATCCACCCAACCAAGAATTTGTTTAGGTTTCTCAAGAGTTAAGCTCCAGATTTCTGCTTTACTGAAGTGACAGCAGGATACTTGCCAAGTTCCTCTGCCCATTGTGAACTTGGTAGATGGAAGAAGGGATGCTGCTGTCTCAGGCTTGTGGGTAGCTATGAATACCAACTTCAGTTAGCAGAAACTTTTAGCAGAAGAATAAGTAGCTTAGAGCCCTTGGTTATTAACTTTTGCATTGCAAAAATGAAAGCCATTGCTTTATGCAGAGGCATCTGTATGTTCTTGTGTGTGGAGAGGCTTCATGGGTGAGCTCAGGCATCCCACATCAGCAAAGTCACCTCAGAGCTGGGGCTGGTGTTTTGTTAGCTCTGATTCTTGCCGAATGCAGAACCACCTTACAGTGCTCCATCAACCAGCAGGTCTCACAGACAGCTTCTCCTTAAGGCAGATGTTTTACACTGTCCTTACTTGAATTTCTTCCTTTCAGGTGTACATTATTCAGGTCAGTGTTGGCAATCATCAGTGGACAGTCAAACATCGTTACAGTGATTTCCATGACCTGCATGAAAAGGTAAGAATGTTAAAACTGTGGCCTTGGTCTCTTACAAAACATGTACAGTTCTTGTAGTTGTGTTTTACAGAATGTTTTACATAATTTCTTTCTTCAATAAAGAGAGATTTTAATGAAGTGCTGGTGCCAGATACCATCTGAACTGCAGACTAAGTCTTTTTTGTGAGAACATTATTGCTTGCCCCTGTTACACTCCCCTCTTGAACTGGGGGAGGTTGATCTGGACAGCTTTAGCCTTGGATGGAAGCTGTGTCAGAGAGGAGAGTTCAGGCTAGGGTCATTGAACTTTTTGCTAAGAGTGTTTATGATCAGCTGATTTGGTGACCAAAGTCTATAAGTCTCATCAGGGTGGATGATAAAATTGTCCTTAAAGTAGCATGGGATAGTTACCAACGAGTGCTGATAAAAAACAAATGAAAATGAGGAAAAGTCTACTTTATTCAAGAGTGTTCTGCTTTCTCAGAAATGCAGCGGTTATTTTGTTGTTTTATCACATTCATTACATTCTGCCCTCATACTGTGAGTGATTCTTTGAGCAGACACTGTTATTAAACTTCATATCACTCCATGACAAAATGTTCTTTCTGAAAATACCTAATACTTTGAAGGCAGTAGCTAAATTTACTGAAGTAATTTTATTTTTGGATGTTCCCAGGATCAGGCAACATGCACTTAGTGTGTTCCATTGCTGCTTTTGTGCAAGTTCAGATGGTATTAGTGGTTCAGGTATTAACTCTGGTCTTTGTCTTTCAGCTTGTTTCAGAAAAGAAAATAGATAAAAATCTGTTACCACCAAAGAAGATCATTGGAAAAAATTCCAAAAGCCTGGTGGAGAAAAGACAAAAGGAACTGGAGATCTACCTGCAAACTCTGCTGCTCAAGTTCCCTGTTACTGCGCCAAAAGTTTTGTCACACTTCCTACACTTTCATTTATATGTAAGTTATGTTTTTAGTGTCTGAATAGAGGCCTGAGTGTCTTTCCCTAGTTCTCTGACTTGGAGAGAATTCTGTGGAATCTTCATGAATTTGCTGAAATGGTTCTTTTTCAACATTTTGCACACTATAACAAAGCATATTTTTAAGGTTTTTGACACTATTTTGTATTGCAGTAGACAGTGTGCTGGGAAGTAGTGTGGGCAGGGACTCTAAGAAGAGAAAATAAATGCTGGCAGGAGAGTTGGAAGCTGTGAATAAATGTGAAGCTGAATTGCTTAGGCTGAAGTCAATAGTGCTGGCCCTCAAATGACCAGTGCATAATGGATCCACACCCCCCTACTTAGTGGCTAATGGTTGGAGCTGTGGTTCACACTTGAAACAGTTTCCAGTAGCCCAGATGAAGAAAAATGATGCTTCTCTGTGGAAGCACAATGATGGAGTGGCCTTTGGAGAAATAGCTCCAGCAGACAGAATGTTACGGTAAAGGATACTTGAAGCAAGAAGCAATTACTTGATTTCATGTTCAGATTGCAGTTTGTTCATCTCTTGTGTATAATTAGGCTTTTTTTTTGCAATATGGCATCATGTTGTAATGGGGAGAATGAATTTCATAAAGAGGAAAATGCACTGGAGAACTAAATGGAAAGAAGGAGCAGTAACTGCTTTGGGGTGGGATGTTTTGAGAAGGCCTTCATGGTTTCATAGAAAGGCTTCAGAAATTAGTCACAAGTGATCCATTAGGTGTTAACTAAGTTTGAGCAACAAAGGAAAACCTGGCTTAGTTATGTTACATGAACATAATTATCCTGGTGAGACTTCAGAGTTTGACTTAGATAAAAACGGTAGGAGGTTTATTCCACAGTGTTGCTATTGCCCTGCAGATCTGAGAGAGAAGCACAGGTTTGTCACTATCAAGCCTTCTAAAATGGATTAGAGGTTTTAAATTTGTTAAAAATATGTGACAATGTAGGGAGAATTCTGTTCAGATGGAGCGAAACTCCTGATCACTAGTAAGTTACATAATTTTTCTGTGCCTGCTCTGTCTTGTAAATGACATCTGTTTCATTAAAGTTCCAGTGTTGTAACTTCCACATGGTTTTTATGCAGGCAGAAGTTCTTCCTAGCCCCTGGCTTATTTTTCAGAAAGACTATTTTTTCTCTTGTTGTAATGTGATCTTTCTTTTGCTTTTCCAAAGAGCTAGCGGTATTTGGATATGACGGCTTCCCTGTTTCTTTACTGCTCTTGGATATTAAGAGCAAAGAGGTTGCTTAATCTGCATTTCTTTGCTTTAGGGGGGGGTCTGACTTATCTGTAAACTCAATTGTTTTTTGCTTGGAACTTCAGAGTACTTTTAAATATTTACAAAAAAAGTGTTAATTATTCAGGAGAAAAGCTAAATATTTACCACAGCAATTCTACTGGAAAAAAATGACCTTTCTGCAGAACTTTGTTCTTTTAAAATATCTTCATTACCAGACAACCCATGTACATACTGGAGCCGCTATAATCCCTGATATTGCCTCATTTATTTATGTGGGAAGGCTACAATGTTTTTTGTCTATTCTTTTCTGTAGTATTTCCAGTAAGACTTATTTAATTTTATTTCCCAGGTTAATAGAACTAAATGGAGTAGAAATACCAGCTGTAGATACATTAAACTCACTTTGAAGCCTTTAGTTGTTCTTGGGTACAGCCTAGCAAAGAGAAACAGCTGCATGTGACAGCAATGTAGAACTGTATTGTAACTTTGATATCGAGAAAGATTTCTGCAGTGATGTGGGGAGGCTTATTTTGTTGCACGGTCTTTGTCATAGAAGATTTGGTTTGTTAACTTACAGATAGAAGGTTTTGCAGGAAAAGCATTGAGTACCCACAAACTGCTGTTCAGAGACACCTGCAAACAGTGGACTTCTGTGGGTGTGATGCATTTAAGTAGTTACAGCTAAGACAGAAGTCTCTTGTAGATCTGACAGAGGAATAGAGTTCCTTTTTTTTGCCTGCTAGTCACTGAACAGTCTAAGTTATAATCTTGTTCCAATTATAAATGTAGAAAAAAATTTGGCTCTATGTCCCAGATGACAAAAGAGATACAGAGCAGAGTTTTCAATTAAGTCTGTGCTTGCCAGATGAGTGTAAGTGGCTTATTCAAATGAGAATCAGAATTGTTTAATTTTGTTTAGAATACAGCTTTGAGCTTGTTGTTTTCAGAACTATGGTGTGGAGGCTTTGTTCGTCCTCAGTGAGTGGGGTTTCAGTTGCACTAAGAATGTGCTGTTCTAAAATCCTTGCCTCATCAAATGAGCTGAGCTGTCTGCTGCAGATGTCCTGTGGATGTATTCCCTTGTTATGAATCATGAGGTATTTGTCAGCAAAGTAAACTCATTAAATATTCATGTGGTGATGATCCATAATATCTGTTTATACTTTGCAGCTACCTTAAAATGAAATGTTTGTCTAGGGGAAGCTTCACCCTTAAAATAGTTTTATTTTGTTATTTTTGTGGGCCTTTAAAAGGGAGCTGTTGGAAATGCTCAGAACTATTTCTGGACTTGCACAGAGCATTTGCTTTTTGTGGAGAGAGGTGTGCCCAGGTGGGAAATACTTGTATTGATTTTTGTGCACCTGCAGATTTAGAAAGTGCAAATCCCTGAGAGTTTTCAGCTGTCAGTGCCAGGAATGGAGGTTGAGCACCTGGGTGGGTCCAGGAGGGGGAAGAGGGATGATGAGATAAGGGGAGGTTTGCATTACTTTGCAGCAAGCATAGTAGTGTTGAAGTCCAGAAGACTACTTACTTTTTATATCTATTTTTTTCTGTAGACCTGTTAATCTAAAGCTTTCTCTGTATTAGTGATATTCTGAGGAAATGTTGAGTGCTTGAGGCATTACAACAGTCTTAATATTAAAATTTGAAGAACACTACACTTGTAATATTTTCTTTAAAACAGAGCTGTCTTTCAAGTTGGGCTGATGATGCCTAGTAATACTTGCTCTAGTTGCTCCTTCCCTTTTCTAATGTGTGCAGAATGGGTTTATTTAAATGTAGTTCACTGTCTTTCATCTTGGAAATGAAAATCATATGGAATAAAATAATTTCAAGTAATTTTTATGAAGCATTATCAAGTTACAAAGAAATCTGTAAAACAGTCATCCCTGATTTCAGTTAAAAAAAAAACTAGTCCTCTACCGCAGCAAAAAAAGGATACTTCACTAAAGGTACAAATTAAAAAATTGGAACCTTAAGTATGTAAATAACACTTGATTGAAATGGTTTATTGTTTGCAGGAGATCAATGGGATCACTGCTGCATTGGCTGAAGAGCTCTTTCACAAAGGTAAGAAACTTGCAGTATTTATCCAGGAATGTTTTCCTGTATGTTCATGTGTTCACATACATTTGATATTTTACCTCCAGACAATGAGAGGTCTGATCTTCCATATCAGAGTCTGATACTTTTTCTCCCCCTTCTTTCTTTTTGTCTTTTTCTTGCTGCTTGTGCTTTAATTCAAGCTGCATTTTTTGTGAGGAGCTGTAACAGTCTTGCAGCCACTTTTGGAAACAAGAAATTGGTGAATTTATGTTTTGAGAAGGGCCTATTAGTTTGTGTCCTTAAGGGATAGGATGCAGCAGTGGTGATTAGGAGCTTTTGCTAAGCTCTCTGTCTCAGTATGTTTTAGTGTAACCTGTAAGGAAGCTTGGTCTGTATCAGTGAGTCCTGATAGTCTGTGTATTAAATGCAAGAGATCACTTTACATATCTAAATATTATTCTTCCAGAACTCAGGAAACAGGAGACCTTCTGGTCAGTTAATTTGAGGGTGTGCTTTTCTGAGGCCGGCAGATGAAAATGAAATGCTCTTACTGTAACTACAACAGCTCCAGCTGCTCCATTAACAGCAGGAGGCATGTGAAAGGATTAATCCCTGCTATTTTTGTTTTGAAGGGCATGCAAGATGCTACTGTGTAATTCCAGTTGTCCGAGGCATGGTAGGCATGATAGGTGAAGCATATTTCAGCATGCTATTTCAGATTGTTCTGGCAGAAAGTAAGTTTTAGGTGAAGCCACTTCAGAGTCCATTCAGCAAATTTTGGAATATCTTAAGGAAGCTTGTGAAGAAATCTTTGCTGGCTTTGTAGTGCCTGCAGTCTCACTGATACAAGAATTGTTGATGTATCACTGACTGCTCTGTATTAGTCTAACCTTCCAGTAATGTATGTGCAGCTGGACTCTTGGACTTGCTCCCACTGAAGCTGAAGGGAATTTTACTCCTCAGAGCATTTCTGAGAGCTCTGCTTATCATGAAAGCTGATGCTTTCTTGTCCATTAAGTCAAATTGGTGTCCCTAAAAGGAAGAAAGGAAAGATACTCATTCAGTGTGTGTGTTCTGGCTGCTGTAGCCCACATTGAGCATGTGCTGCCTTCAGAGGGGCTTTTCTATGCAGCTTCCTACTGTTCCAAGAATTAAATTGGATTGTGAAATTATAATTAGATAAGGCATTTTCTGTTCTGGGTGTTTGCTTTGGTATTAATGTGCAGAAAATCCCCATACTCTCCAAAAAACACATTTACTACAATTCTGCATTTCAGCAGCATAGCAAAAGATCTGAGGTCTGTATTTTAGATGGCAGGTGCTGTGGTTTCTGAATAGAAAAAATCCTAACTGCTGTAAGTGTAGAGATACCTCAGAAAAAGTTTCATAACTCTTACGTTGTGTAAATGAACTTTGATTCCAGTCCTGTTAAGACTAAGGGAAATTTGCCATTAGTTGCATTAGGAACTTCAGGCCTGTATGATGAGTACCCACTTGAATACCTGAATTATTCTGATGTTTAATAAAAAATATGTTATTTTGCTACCTCAATTTTCAGCTTAGAGTATAAATGACAAACATGTATCATTACATTTTCCATGTACCATTTATTCCTGTGTAACCCTTGCAGCTTTGTGTTTGATCCCAGGCTCCTCTGTTTTTCAGGAGAGCAGCTCTTAATGGCTGGAGAAGTCTTCACCATCAGACCCCTGCAGTTGTATGCTGTCACTCAGCAGCTGCTGCAGGGCAAACCTACCTGTGCTAATGGAGATGCCAAAACAGATCTGGGACATATTCTGGATTTCACTTGTAGACTCAAGTATCTGAAGGTGAGGTCAATGTTAGATGGGTGTTTATGCTGCCAACCTTCAATCCAGGTTGTTCTCTAGCCAAGGTGTTTGCTGTGTGATGTGCTCTTTTCAGCTGTGCCCTCTGTATAGCTGCAGCCATGGAACCTTGCTGGGTGCCAGTAGGGATGGCTGAAGAAATAAATATTGACCTCTTCAACCTTGCTTTCTTTGCAGGCACTATGGGTAGGCCAATGTATATGTATACATGTGCATCTATATAAATCTTGCCCCCGTTCTCACTGTCTGACTGCATCTGAAAGTTAAAAATAAAACCCTAAAAAGCGCCTCAGTTTCATAGATGACCCTGAATTTCTAGTTAAAATGCCAGTTCAGATTAAATATAAAATGGCCTCAGAACAGATAATTTTTGTCAGGAGCCAATTTGACTTTTTTTTTCCTACCAAATAAGTGAATTAGACTTTCCCAGAATAATTTTTTTAACGCTGCTTGCTATGACTCAAAAACTCATTTTAGCCCTTTTATTGCATGAGGAGCTGCCTTTTAACCATGTCATGTGTTCAAAGCTGAAATCAAATGGTGGATCAGGAGAAGCAAAACCACAGCTGTGCTGGTGTTCCTGTGGCTCTTCAGTTGCCTTTGTCATCCTCTGTCTGTATAGAATCTTCTGAAGGGAGGATTTTCTGGCTGGAGAAGAGCTTATTGTTTAGAAAAATTGCCATCTGCAGAATTTCTAGGCCTTTGGAATGCTTGTGAGTGGGCACATTCAGAGCTTGTAAGATACATAAAACCAAAGAAAAACCCTGGAGTTTTCTCCCCAAATTATATTCACAGGAAACATAAATGAAACCACCTGGTTTTTATGCTGCTGACATGCTCTGAGGCCAGAATCCTATGACCATATGGAAATACCAGATGTATTTTCATTGATGTGTATCAGTGTAATGTTTATTTTCTTCAAACCCATCTTGTCAATGACTTGAACTTCATCCCTTGTAGTGGAATTAAAGACAGTGCTGACTTGGAGGGTTCACACATTTCAGGAAGTTGTTTCCAGTGATTGTAACTCTGCCTTTTCAGCTGAGAATGAAGCCTTGGTCAGCCTCGGTTATGGTGTTACTTTTTGTGTGCCACATGTGCTACAGAATGCAAGCACAAGGTGGCACTTCAAGTTCAATGCATTTAGCTGGAGCAACTAGTATTTGTTTTCCTGAAGAGTTAAGCTGCAAGGGTCATGAATCATTCCATATTTGAAAAGTTGCTTGGAACTTTGGCTGTCTTTTCAAGCTACTGCCCTTGGGCCATTGCCTGTGTAAGACTGGAATGTGAACAAGTTGGATTGTGTGCACTAACTCAGTTCTTTAATGTCTTAAATGTCAGGTCACTGGAACAGGGGGACCTTTTGGAACCAGTAACATTCAGGAGCATCTCTTGCCTTTTGATCTGTCTATTTTCAAATCGCTTCATCAGATAGAGGTAGGACTGAGATACTGCTCTTAAATTCATAGGTGCTCTGCAAATGCCAGGCCTGCTGCATATATCCCAGAACTGGTGATTCTCTGCTTTGATTTGCTGCTAGAATTGGGGAATGCAGATTTTAGAAGGACTGTTTTATTTGTGAAACAGTTTTTTTTCACAAGTTTTGGGAATAAGGACACAAGGTGTAAATTATTAGAAGAGCTTGCACTGTGTCTGTTTCCAAAGAAAGTAATTTCCAGTATTTACACAAAACCTATACCTGAGTGCCTTTCCACTGCCTTGAAGAGCTAACAAGTGGTTATAGTAGGATCCCTTATTACAAAGTGCTTTTTATTTGAAGAAAAAAAAGTACATCAAATATTTGTGAAAATGTCCTGACATTAAATTTGTTTGTGAAAGTGCACTTTTGGGTGTAATGCTGCTTGCTTGATAATTTGCAGATTTTTTTTTTCACTGTTCTGCTTTCTGTGTGAATACCAGGGTTTCTGGCAGTTTTCAATGAGTATTTTTTAAAATACTTTCTTGACCACTTCAGGTCTTTCCAGAGAGAGAATATCCAATTTTGTCACCCAGTCTGTACTCTGTCCACTTTTGGTGGATGCTGCCCCTTTTCCAGTACATGAATGCTATCATCTCATTGATATGAGACAGTTACTGGTGAAGAACTGAAGTGACTGCAGAGAAGGACATGGACAGACACTGTAGCAGATTTTCAGTAGTGTTGCTTCAAATTGAGCTACAGAAAAAGAGACTTTGTAATCTTAAACTTAGTCTGTGTAATTAGCTGATTAGTGGGTTAAATTCTTAGATTAGTATCCTCTCTTTCTAAGCATTTCTTTTTTCTTATTATAAAAAGGACATCTGATACCCAAATGAATGTGTTTGCAGGTTGAGTCATAGCTTGAGATACTTCTCTTTTTGGTAACAGTAAAAATGCTGTGGCCTGTTAAATCAACTGGGTAGTTTCACCTTGAATACGTGGGACAGGTGGAAAGTCAATGGAGAAGCTTTGTTCAAATATATGTTTGAATTTCACTTTTCTGTAGTTATGCCTCTAATTTATTGCTTTAGCTTTGCCAAGTGTCAGTATTTCTGACCTGATAATCTCAAGATTTTAAGGGAGTGCTGTAACTGCTTTGCAAATTGATGTAGAATCTGCTGTTAAAGCTTTTAGCTGCCTCTTTCATGTCTCATTTGTCTGTCCTAACATTTCTGACTTTGTAATGTGTTTTTTTTTTTTTAAATAGATCAGTCATTGTGGGGGAAAGCTAATCAAAGGGCTGACTTCATCAAAACATGCTCTGGCCACACTGAGTGTTCGATTTTCAGCAACATCAATGAAGGTAAGAGTGAGTTCCTGCTTCTGGTGAGTGTTCAAAGCACATGCAAACCCAACATGCACAATGGGGAAATATCCATTTGGAGTCCATGTAGCTTTCTGTACTCCCTCTTGCAGGTTCTGTTTTGTAAAGCCATGGAACTGGGGGGTTTACTAACCTTACAGAATCTTAGGTTTAAGTGAAGGAAGTGTTTGAATGTGTCCCTTCACAGGGACACTTTTGATGCTTGCTTACATGAGGTTGTTGGGATGGTTTCCAAAACCATTAGCTTTCCCTGAAGATGTAAACCCAGTATTGGTGTGCTTCTCTTAAACAGGAAATCCTGGTGCCTGAGGCCTCTGAGTTTGATCAGTGGGAGCCAGAGGATGCACTGGACAATTCAAATTGTCCGGTGACAGCAATTATCCCAACCTGGAGAACTTTAACAACTTTGGATATGAGTCACAATAGCATCTCTGAAATTGATGATTCAGTGGTAAGAAATATTTTTGATTTGTGAAAAAAGGTATGATTTATCTGTGGCACATAATACACAGCAGGGATTTTGCATTTGCTCTATCACTTGTTCTGAAGAATTTTCAGTTGCACTTTATGTTGGTTAGCTACCCAAGCTAATGCTGAGGAGATTTGTTCTATAAGGACTTTATTTCCTTTGCTAGAGGAGAATAGTTTTGTCATTTTGTGTTCTGTAGGCAGCATTTCCATGAAGACTTTTTGAAACATGCTTTTACTGTTTGCCTTAGCCTTAGGCCAATTTTTTTTTTAAAGAAAAACCACCTCATGGGCTCAACTTTGGAGTTGTTATCAAGGCTGAAGCTTCCTGCATATTTAAAAACCTATGACTTGCTGGCTGTTTCTTGACATCAAAACATTATGAAGAGCATGAAAACAAAATCTGGAGTATTTTGCCAGTACTTTCAAATTTTGTTTTATAAATCAGTTATTAAGAAAAAAATGAACATTCATCACAAGAACATGGTAAAATATGAACAAGCTTTTCACTTGAGCTACTCTTGTGAAACAGGAAATAGCTATATGTGTAGCTCAGCCAGACATCATAGAATTGGAGCATAATTATCCTGTTCATGATTTTTTGTGGTGTAGATTTAAGATGCTTCAGGTCTGTGTCCAGATCTTAACTATAAGGCACATCAATGCTGAGATTACAACCAAAATAAAGCAGATGCAGAACACTGATGTCAGAATTTAGCATCAAGGTTTGAGATCTCCACAAGTAAAAGGCTTTCTGTGTTAAAGTGCATTTTCTACAGGTTTTTTGTGACCTTGTAGTTCTTGTCTGGTGTAATCAGAACATGGAAACAAATCACTCAACTTATTCTGGGTCTTGGTACTACTGTCTTTATCCAGGTTTGTGTGTAACACAAATCTCCTGGTTTATCTGTTTGATAAGACCAAAGCACCATTAATGAGTTTGATCTATAGTTAGTGGGGATAAACTAGGATAAATTATTTGTTTTCAACAAGAAACCAGGTTTCAGATTAAAACTTAACAGCCCCCCTCAGAGTAACCTGGATTTCTTAAGAGCAGGAGTCAGCTCTTTTTTGCACCAAGTCACACAGAATGTTTTCTTAATGCCAAAAGCTGGGAAGAGAGATTGTGCTGGATAATACCTTTCCATTGCTTTTGTCAGTCACCAGATACTGAAGGAAGTGTGGCCTGACTGAAAACTAAAGTGCATTTTACACATGTATTTTTTTTCCCTTCTAGAAATTAATTCCAAAGATTGAGTTCCTGGATTTGAGTCACAATGGGGTGTCTCTGGTAGAAAATTTACAGGTATGTGATGTATTTTAAGATGATTTTTTTACCCAACTGCCTGAGACCTTAGAACACAGATTTTCATGCTTCAGAATTTTGTTGCTCATCTTCATAGAGAATAGTTTAAGCCCAAATAGCTTCTTCTTTGTGACATCGAGTACTCTTTTAATAGTGCATTTCTTTACTGTTCCTGGATATTTTAATTTCTTTGCCAATGTTGACATGAAACATTTAGTTCTTAACTAAATTCGTTGACTGCCAGCTGTATGTGTGGGTTGGTAAAAATGCAGTGGAGGAAATTCCATTTCCACAAGCTTTAACGTTTATAATGAACAGTTTCATGTCATGTCTTTCATGCTACGTAGTGTCCAGCATGAAAACACTGTTGCACAATAAAATGAGCCAGCCACAAGATAGCATCTTTGGTATTCAGTTTTAATTGGTGTTTGACATGAATTTTCTGTGCTGTTGTAGCATCTGTACAACCTTGTTCACCTGGACTTATCCTACAACAAACTTACATCACTAGAAGGTGTTCACACCAAACTGGGAAACATCAAAACTCTGAATTTAGCAGGAAATCAGCTGGAAAGGCTGTGTGGTCTTAACAAACTGTACTCATTAGTCAACTTGGATCTGAGCAACAACAAAATAGAACAGGTAACAGTTGACTTTTGGTGTCAAATTGTGTGTTAGATCACAAGCCATTGCTTTTAATGGATCAAACTGCAAATAAATAAAAGTGGCTGTAGTGATTTTTCTTGGTTGTTGTATGTTCGTAATCCATGCAAGAAGTGCTCAGTCTGTGTGCTCATTTTCATCTTGCCAGTTGGTATTCATGCTTTTATTCAAATACTTTCAGATTGAAGAAGTAAAAAATATCGGCAACCTCCCGTGCTTAGAAAAGGTGGTGTTGTCCAGCAATCCACTGAGCATCATCCCTGATTACAGGACCAAAGTACTTGCTCAGTTTGGAGACAGGGCCTCAGAGGTGAGCCCCAGTGCTGCTCTTCTAATCCAGGTTTTTAGCCTGGTGAGGAAAGTGGTGCAAATGTTCTAAAAACCTGATGGGTTTTTAGTGTGCATTGGGGAAGGTGTTTAGAGCATGAAACCTTATTAATGTTACTCAACTGTGCTCCTGGATCTAAATGACATTTTACCCTGCTCTCATTGGGTAACAGTATGTTAATATTGAAACATTGTTGTGCTAGAAGGGTGTTAAATTTACAATTAGCTCAAGGTCTAATGTGGAAATTGTTTTTGTGTAATGGTTACAGAGATGCACATGGTTTGCATTGAGTTATGGTAATTTTTGATTGTTCCATTAATAAAAATTGCGGAATGCCTCATTTTCAATACTTTTAGATGTTTTAACTTTTTTTTTAGGTTTGTTTGGATAACATTGTTACCACAGAAAAGGAACTAGACACAGTGGAAGTGCTAAAAGCTATTCAGAAAGCAAAGGAGGTGAAATACAAACTGAGCAACTCTGATAAAAAGGTGAGCCTGGTGCTGTGAGAGTACAATGTGCTGCATACAAAAGCTTACAAAATTACTTCTACAAGTTAGATGCAAGCAGAATGCACTAAATTTTCCTTAGCATTAAAATTTTTATGCTTTCTTTGTGTTTTAATGTGGTGTGAACTTTAAATGTTGCCTGTTTTTCCTAAGTAGTTTTCAATGCAGTTTTGGTAGTTATCTGACCTTTGTTTTTTGGGCTGGCTTGGGAGAGAGGAAGTGGGAGGAAAAGATAAAATGGCTTAATGGTGTACACAATGAATTTGCAGTCGACCTTAACAGCCATATTTTGTATCATATACAATATTGCAGAGCTGTGATTTTACTGCTTGCGTTGCAGAGTACTGAAATTACTTCCCCAAACTTTCTTCCTGTGGGTATTCAGCAATGGGAGAGAATCAGAAATCTGAATTCTCCTTGCCTTCTTTTGTACCTGGCTGTGTGCTGTGTAGTTGGTTAGTGTTGGTTTGGAAGTAAACTTAGGGACAGAACAGGTTCTGTCCCTACAGTGTGGAAATCCTGGTTTCATTCTTTTGACTTGTGAAACTGCCAATTCTGTAAATGCAGTGATTAGTCAGTGATCAGAATGACTTTCCTAATCTTCTTATTCTTCTTAGTGGAATTCCACTTAATGTGAAAATTGAAACTTAGAGGAGGTGACAACCACCCCCTCCCAAAAAAAAAAAAAAGCTGGCACTAACTTTCCTTTTACTCAAATTGAGAAAGCTTGTGTAGACTTATTTTAGTTCAGGATCTCATGTGTCCTGTATATTTAGGTTTTTTCTTTAATTGCTGCATACTTTCTTTATTAGATCAGTGAGGACTCCAGGCTCACTGCTGCCAGCTCCAAATCAAACTGTTCTTCTCTTACTGTTCGTCCTTCCTCTCCCTCTCTGCCTCGTCCTGTCAGCTCCAGCCAAGGTAATCATGTATGTATCGTGCTGCTGGGCTGAGCCTCTTGGTTCTGCTTTTCTAAGCTGCATTGATATACATGAATATTATGTGCATGGATATAGGGCTTTAAAGGCAAGCACAAAGACCTGGTAGAATTGGCTTTGAAAGTGAAAGCTGTATGGAATGTGATTCAGCAAAACTGACGTGTGGTTCCCAGTAGTGTTAAATACCTGGAGTGAGAGTTTGGGTACAGGACTTTTTACTGCATTGTCCTGCAGAGGACTAGATACCATCTCCAGGTTTAGAGTCATGCCTTAATGGAAGACTGTGACATACAGAGACATATTTTAGAATTGCTTCTCTACCAGTTCTTGGTCTGCAAAATGTGAGCTCAAGCAGCATTATGTTCCATTAGTGCTTTTTGCAAGAGCTGCACTTCTGTCACACCAGGGGGAAGATAGAGAAAGGAGATGAGTAAAAGACACTTGTGGGATTAGTGTTCTGGCTGAGATTGTGATTTCAGCACATCTATTGTGCTCTACAGTACCTGCTGACCTCACCTCAAGTTTTTTCACTGCATGTTTCAAATGAATGTGCCTGTTGCATTAGGAACTTGGAAGAACGACTTAAATTTCCTCTTCAGCCCATAGGACTGACTTACGTGAATATTCATTTGTGACTGAGAAGAAGAGATAAAAATACTTTCTGGTTTTGGCTTTTGTCTGATTGAAAAGTGCAGTAGACTATGCATGGTGAGAGAAAACTTTGTGCCCATTTAAAAGAGCAGGGATTATGTTATCAATTACTTGGGGTGGCACAGCTTCCTTTTACCATTGATCAGTGGATTGGTGGATAAGGGAGAGAAACATCCCTGAGCACCTTGATCTTTGAAAAAAGTCCATTGCTGTGACTTCTGCAGAATCAGCAGAGGTTTCATAGCTCACTCTAGAAAAATGAAACTCTTCTGACAGCATTTGATTAAGGGACAGACACCTTGATACAGATTTAGTTGCTATTTGTGTACTTTGCCTTTGTAACCCTTCTAGATAATTTTTCATCTGCAGAAGAAATGCCAGTTTTTCCAAAATGAAGTCAATGCTTGCTTTAAAGTATTAAGCACTTGACAAACTGTCTCAGTCCTGTAACTGCATAACAACCTGCAGTTTTATACAGGACTTGCTGTAAAAATGCATGTCAGCAACCCCTGGGACCGTTTAAATTATTTATCAGTAGGTTTTGTCTACTGTAGAAAACGTTTAGGGGCAAACAAGTCTTGGGAGAAAAGAAAATATAAATCTTTCTGAAGGACTTAGGAGTTCTATAGAGTGGTATAAGATTCAAGGTTTATTAACTCCAGTCCTTTTCCATAAGATTGCTTCAGTAGAATTTTTGGGGACGCTTTTATAAATAATGGGAAAATGAGGACTGGCAGGCTATTTCTTAGCTTCAACAATAAAAATTTATTATTTGCCACATATCTAACTATTAAGTGTTGTTTTCAAAATAGCAGTTTTGAGAAATCTACTTTAAAGACATGGAAATATGCTAGGCAGTTAGTTTCACTGTTAGACCTTAAGTCATGAATAATGGAATTAATTTCCTGATATGCTATTTCTATGAATTGTTTTCTCTGCATTTTCTAGACACCATCTGTTTCCGTAACATATTATTCATACTAAATGTCATTGGGAAATGGCTTATGGAAAAAGATTAAATATTTATATAGGAAACAGAAAATCAAAAATAATGCTGTCATGTTCTGGTTTTCCTGTCAATTTGAGTTTCCTTCTTGCTAACACAGTATTTTGTTCAAGTAATAAATACCTCTTGTGCTTCCTCTGACCATGAGATGTCTTGGTGCAATCTGCTGAACTTTACCAGCAATCTCAAAAGATACATGCAGGAGTTTTTATGCTCAAGCCAGAAACACATCCACACTCTAATTTTATTGATTATTTGCATATTTAAGTACTTGAGCTGGCTGGCTCATTGGCAATACTGAAAATTGGTTTGCTCTGTTGTGTCAGTTCGATGCTGTGAATATCAAACTGGCAAAAAGTCAAACGTCCCTGAGAATGCTGGCTTGTATTCACTCATGATAAGTTTTTACTGATGATTCAGCTTTGAACCCTTGAAAAAGGTTCCAGATAAGGTGAGATAATATCTTAAGTGCCATTTGAGAAACCAGAGCTTCTCAGTCTGGTTGAAGGTTGTACACAGATATTACAGATATTGTTCACTTGAAGCTTGCTGAAATTTGGCTACAAAGTTTATGAAGAATGCTCTGCTGGTCTAGCTGCTGACTAGTTCTGTCAAAACTGAATTGTGTGAAGATTTCTTACACCAGATGCTGAGATTCAAATTGATTATTAGTTTGAGAAAGAAGCTGTAGCAGTCTTTAATGCAACTTTCAGTTACTACTTCAATTAAACTAAAATTCTGCTGGCTTTGTTGTCCTGGCTATTGTGTGAAGATATTCTTTAGCTTTAATGATTTGTGATTAGATCTTGATTATACAGTTTTAATTCCACTTGATTGGCAGATGCTATTAGACAGTTATTTTTGTCTCACTTCAGTGATTTAAAGTGCTGTTTATATTTGTTCTAGAAATAATTTGTGAAGAAACAGTCCTAGCCAGCAGTTTTTTGCAATCCAGTGGTTCGACTCCTACAGACCATACAGTTCCCCAGAGATGCTTTGAAATACCAGACTCCAGATGTAAAATTCAGGTAATTGCCACATTTCTGTTTATATTATGGTATTTTAAAAAGCTTTTGCAAACTCATTTCTGATGTTAAACCTCGGTTATTTTAGTAATCCATAGCAAAGAGGTTTTTTTGATTCTCAGAGCTACTTTAATAGAAAAGGAGACAGCCCCAAATTTGATTCAAGGGGTTTTGGTCTGGCTTATAAATTAAATGCAGAATCCAGGTTTACCAGAGTTGCAGAGACCTGTTGCCACTATGGCTTTGAGATTTTACTCAGTACTAGTACAACATCATTTAATAGCCATTTAGATGCTGAATGTAAGCACTGTGTCTTATCATAGTTACAGTATCAGTGTTTGAAAGGTGATTCCCTTGCTGGTAGAGTGGAAGAACCTTCTCCCTGTCAATAGGCAATGGCCTTAATTTGTCTTCTTCAATCTCCTCCTGTCTGATAACTTCTGGTTTGTGATTTTATTTGTGGTATTGGAAGCACTCTTCATGTGCATGGCTTCAAGGAATAAGACAGCAAGACTTGGGGTTTCTCTTCCTTTGCTACCAGTGTAGTTGGTCTTTGTCATGTTCCTTTACCTCTTTGCTTCTCGTTACACTAATTCAGTAAAAGTTTGTAGAGTGCTGAAATGTCTGTGGGTCACAGGTTGGATCTGTTCTCAGGTCAGCAGCAGAGTTCATTCTTCTTCTGCCTTAGTTGAATGCCCAACCTAAAGCAAACAGTGTTTGTGGGTCCTCAAAGGATGGCTGTTCAGCTGCCCATGAGTACAGCAGGACTTGGCCAGCTTTAAAAGCCATGAGCCAGCATTAATTTTGCTTCTCATGTGTGCTGAACACTTAAGTAGTTTACAATTTCCTGATGTTATTTTCTTCTCAGGCACCTGCCTCTTTATTGGATTCATGCAAAGAGTATGGTGGTGGTCATCATCTGTGGTAAGCTACCTAAATAAATTCTGGTTTAAATCCTTGTTAGCTTTTGTGAAATAACAGTGGGTACTGTTTTCTTAAACCCAGCCTTTAAGGCAAAACAGTCTCTTTCATTGTATTCTGCCTCTGGTTTTTTTGAACCAAAATATGATGTGTAGTGTTTTTAACCTTTGAACCCTGGAATGCAGCTGGTGGTTTCAAAACCAGCAATAGCTGTATTGTCTAGTCCTTTAGCTCATAAGGGTGTGCTTACTGGGGATGGGAAAGGAAAGAGGAGTTAACCATTTTAGTTTTTACTTTGTATAGGATTACACACTACCAGCCTTTAAAATCAATGGCTGTGCAGTACAAAGATGTTTTACAAAATTTCACTGATTTAATTGTGTTAATCAAAGTTCTGAGAAGCAGCACCATAAACTGTAGGTAGCCATGACTGTTTTTAAACTCAGGTTTGTACTTACTGTGGCTTCTTCTCTCTTTTGAAGTTTGGAGAGCTCAGAGGAAGAACACTGTGCAGTGCCTGACCCCTGTAACACTGTCATCTTGCCTTTTAATTGTATGTCCTACACTGCCACCAACCAAGACTTTATCCAGCACCTTTCTGCCTCGATAGTGCAGGCTGTGCAGAAATCTGCCCCCTCCCTCACAGAGAATAAAGGAAGCCCTGCAGGTCATTCCACAGCCACAGACAAAGAAGATGGATATTTTGAAATGGGACTTCATGAAGGAGATCAGACTTTTGAGTTCAGCACTACTTCGGATACTCAGTCATCCGACAACGCAGCAGTGGAGAGTGTTGACATAGTGAAAATTCTCTGGAGCTTTTCTATTCACATTCATAAAGGACTCAGACAGTTTGCTTCCTGTTTGGTTTTGACCAATGAGATGCTAGCTGTGTTTGAGATTCCTCATCAGGAATTGAAGGGAAATTGCCAGCACATCCCTTCTGCCTTGAAATTAACGCTGTGCTTTCCATACACTGATCTAATAGAATCTGGCTTTCTGCTGCCAGAAATCTGTTTAACTCTGAAGCTGAAAAACAGTGACAACTGCTTGTTTATTGTTTCAGACTCCCAGAATCTTCAAGACTTTTATTCCTGTTTACAAACGTGTTGCTCTCGACACTACACATCAGTGTTACCAAGCTCCACATGGTACTGTAGAAAAGCAAATCTCCAAGAATTTCTCTGTCACCTTATGGAATTGAATTGCATTCCAGCAGAAGATGTTGAAATAAAAGGTTGTTTCCCAACATATCTTGTTTATGGGAATAAAACCAATGTTCAGAAAGTCTTGCATCAACCAGAGTCAGCTGGCAATAACAAGGAATGGTCAAAGAATGTTTTGTGTTCTGCACTTTATTCTTCAGTATATAAATATGACCAGAGTCCCTGTGTGGTCCATCCATGTTGGATATTTCTAACACCTCAGCATTTGTACATAGTAAAGGTGGATTTCAGTTTACTGCCAGGTAAATGGGTAGGCACAGAAGAGTTGGGAAGTGTATTTAAGCTGAACAGAATTCCATTAGCATCACTTGTGTTGCATCCAGCTCATGGTGCCATGCAGCAGAAGGGTTCATTTTTGGATGGACATGTGCTGGAGTTGCTCGTTGGGTACAGATTTGTTACAGCAGTGTTTGTTCTACCTCATGAGAAATTCCACTTCCTAAGAATCTACAGCCTTTTAAGGACCCTCCTGCAGGATGTTAAGACTATTATTATTTTCAAAGCTTCAAGCAAATCGGATGCTGTAAGAAATCATGTTGTGGAGGCAAACAGACATGGTCAGGCAGCCAGGTAATGATTCCTGTGAAAGGTCTCTTGCACAGTGCTTGATGTGGCCTAACCCCAGTGTTTGCTGCTGTCATTGTGATTGGGTTTGGACTGCAGAATTGATGAAATACTTCTGCACTGTGCTAGTCTGGAGTAAGTGTGAATGGGTTATCCTGGGCTGCAGCAGTCTACCTTTTATCTTCTGTTTTGCTGCTGCAATGTAAAATGTAATTCCTAATGGAAGGAAACTTCCTATTTCATGTGCCTGCAGGCTGAGGTCATGGCAGGCTGACAGCTATGCTCAAGATATAAATAATTTAAACTCTTAAAAATGAAAGTTACCTGGTGTTAATTTGTGAATGAAATATGAATATTCTTGTAGGGTAGAAGCTGTGTAGATCTTTCCATTTTGATAATTTGTGTTCTGGGTCTTTTCTAGTTTTTGCAAGCCTCATCTGACACTGTCATCCTTATACCCATCTGAGTTTCTTATGCAGAAGATAACAGAAGACAACCAGGTTCCTGTTCACCTTCACGTTTCTGTGTCTCTGCAGTATGTGGCTGGGCTGAAGGGAAGAGCCCTGGTTGAATTTTTCCATAGCAACATTGCAGAGGTATAGTGCCTAGCCCAAGTGTACAAAAACATGCTTTTGTGACCTTCCTGTACTACACAGTATCTATAAAAACTTTGCTGATCAAACTTAGTCACAAGAGTTAGGCTCTGGGAAACCTGGGAGTGCTTTGATGAAAAATCTGTGTTATTCCATTTTGGGTTCCTTGCTGCAGCAGTTGGGATCCTGCAAGGCACATTTTGCCTTCAGGATCTGTGGTGCTCAACAGGAGAGTATATTATGTATGTCTTGAAGATGTGATTGCTCCAAGAATATTCCTCTTTTTTCTTTAAAGTGGTAAAAGAAAAGAACAGGAGTGAAATTATTTTGTGATGCTTCTTAGCTAAATCAATAAATAAGTGTTCTGACTCATTTTTGTAATACTATGCACAGCTGCAACACATGTGCAGGGCTGCAGGTACTGCAGAAACATGAGCAGATAAACCCAATTTCTGAAAAACACTAAAGTCTGTCTGGGGAACATCAAATTGAAAAGTACAAATATTACCCAAAATTTATGATGTGTCTTTTTGAGTGATAAATCACTGTGATCTGCATCCAAATGCTAACTGAAAAGCTTGAGAAATAGATACATTTTTTTTATTCTCTTACCTCCCTTCCAAATGTTTTAAGTGAGCACAGTTACAAGCTGTGCTTCTCTTTTTATATCAGGAGAAGCTGATAAAAAAAGCAGGTGACTCATTTAAGGGTTCACAGTAAGCCCATCAAGTTAGAAGCTGGGAAGATGCCTGGTTGGAACAGCAGCTGTAGTGGCAAGCTGTGCTCCTGTCCTCTCTCGAGGCTCTTTGAGTCCAACCCTCAGGAGCATCTGAAAGCTCAGCAGACTTGTTGAGGCTTGGGAGGCCACTGCTCAGTTGTTGTTTAAAGTTTTGTTTGCAGCTTCTGTTCTAAAAAGTCTTTATTATAAACAGGGTTTTTTTCTGGTTTTTTCTAGTTTTGGTCAGAAAACAAGGAATAATTTTTTTTATAACAGAAAAATAATTTTCTTGTATGAACACAAGGTATTTTCAGTGGCTGCCATTGTGGCTTCCTTTAGCAGCTTTGAGGTGAACTACTTCTCTTTGACCAGAGCACGTTCAGATGCTTAAGATTTTGAAGTTGTCTCTCTAGTGGTCTTAAAATTGCCTCTAAGGTGGTGAAACTATCTGAAATATCAAAGTTGATGTGTTTATGAAATAAAATTTACATCTTAGGTGGAAAATGAAGAGTTGAGACACCTCATGTGGTCTTCAGTTCTGTTTTACAAGACTCCCAATGTGGAAGTGATGGCTTGTGTGCTTCTCTCAACAAAAGCTATTTACTTTCTGTTGGATGATTCTTTCATTCATGCAGATGAGCACCAGTCAGGTAAAATAGTTATTTTCATCCTTTAATCAGGTTACCAACTTAATCCCTCTCTGTGTGTTTGTCCTCAGTTGAAGTACCAATTTTGGTCAATATTCTTCCTTAGACCTCCTAGTTGAAGGGGTCAGTATTTGAATAAGGCTTTTATGTTCAGAAAAACAGGGTCTTGAGTCATGTCTGCTTCTCAGACAGACCCTTTTAGCTGCTGTTGTGTCCATGCTTTTCTCTGTCATTTCATAGTTCCTTTCATAAAATGGAAAGTGAAGGGTAATGAACCTCACAGTAGGCATTCAATTGAAGTGTGATATTAATGCATTTGCTGATTTAAATCTTGTATGTGACAAATATTTCAAAAAAATGCTGCTAATAAAATTTGCTTGTATTTTGCTTGAGAAGTTATTAGCCACTGTACCCAGTTTTTTCTTAATTTCTTTCTTCAAGTGTGAGTTAAGTATTAGACTGTAATATAAAAATTATATTTATGGAAAGACAATTTTTTATTTTGACTTTCTAATCATATATATTTCTTTGACAGATCTTTGGAACAAAGAAAACTCAGACTGTGAAAATAGTTCTTTCCATCTCTCTTGCTGCTTTGTGCTAAAACTTAATGACCTGCAGTCAGTAAATGTTGGCCTGTTTGACCAATACTTCCGAATTACTGGTGAGTCCATCTTTTGCTTAAAGTTTTTCCAGTTCTATTTTGGTTTAGTCTTTTTTTAGATGGATGCCTGTCTTTAGCAGTGAGATGGAAGAGAGGTTTTTCTGTTGCTTCTTTTTCTTGAATCCCTAGAGCAATATTTGAATCATATATACATTGTATTTTAAATGAAGAGGAATTATGTATTTTTTGAGGGATTTGTAGGTATTCCATTGTTCTTTTCAAGAATTTGAAAGGTTTCTGAATTATGATGCATGTTTTCAGGAGAAATAATCCTTGAAAAAAATCTTTTCTGGTGACAGTTGCGTGTTGGTTCAAGAAATGGTAATGCCAGGTACAGATCAGTGAGTGAATTATATTCTGTGTTCTCTTCAGGACATTCTGCAGATCACATTGTCACCTGCCTGACAAGAGACAGTTACAACACCCACACCTTCATACAGCAGCTTATGGCAGTCCTGTCACTGCTTGCACGCACTCCTTCACCTGAACCAGTAGATAAGGACTTCTACTCTGAATTTGGGAGTAAAAACACAGGTGAGTGGTCTTCTCTACATGTCATGAGTTATTTAGGCATCATACTTCAGGCTTCACCTAAACTGTACTGATTGAAAGCTCTTTTGAGGGATATTTATGTATCAGTCATTTCTTATTTGATTTTTTTATCTAAACTGCCTGGCTTTAATGATCTTAATGTGCCTTATGCGAACAGAATTGTTAAATGTATGTAACAGTCCTGCACGAGTGAAGTTAGTGATGGCCTCTTGCATTGACCCTGGACTTAGGTGGTTAGAAATGTGCAGAAAAGTATGTTGGTAATGCAGGAAGGACCCCAGCAGAGACCTGCAATCCAAATAAAATTATTCCAATATTGTTTATAAGCAAAAGCATGTATGAATAAATACAAAACTTGAATTCTTCCAGCTGCAGCCAGCTGTCAAAGGTTGTTGCTTATCCTAGTACCTTGAGAAAGTATTGTATAGCACTAAATAGAGATATAATGATGTATGTTTCTTGCAGGAAAAATGGAGAATTATGAACTGATTCACTCTAGCAGAGTAAAATTTATTTATCCAAATGAAGAGGAAATTGGGGACCTTGCTTTTCTAGTGGCAGAGAAGATGGATGGTTTGACCAATCTTCCATCCCTCAACATCCTTCTGTATGTGTTGGCATTTCAAGTAAATCATGTTGAAGGATCTGCTCAGAACACTAGTTCACTTCAACCTAAAACACTGATATTGACCAGCTCTGATTTATTCCTCTTTGATGAAGATTATATCAGTTACCCACTACCTGAATTTGCTAAGGAGCCACCAAAGAGAGATAAGTATCAGCTTGCAGATGGAAGACGAATCCGGGATTTAGACAGAGTCCTCATGGGATATCAGACATATCCACAGGCCCTTACATTTGTGTTTGATGATGTTCAGAATCAGGACCTGATGCAGAATTTAACACTGGATCACTTTGGAGAAACTGATAGTGTCCCAAAGGGAAATTGTAAACAAGAGGGCAGCAGGAGCAGAGAGATCCAGTGGTACATTTTTATCCCAAGTGCAGAAAGCAGGGAGAAATTAATTTCATTGCTTGCAAGACAGTGGGAGATCCTGTGTGGTAGGGAATTGCCTTTGGAACTCACTGGGTAGTTACTGCACAGCCAAGTGATTTCAGTGTGTATTATAAGGTAAAGCACAGTGTTTAAGTAGGTAGCACCTGTCAAGTTCTCTTTGTTTTCATGAGGAGCTGACCTGGACTCCCTTGCTCCCTGGTGCAGTGAACATGTAATAGTACATAGAAATATTCTGAAGTGTTAACTGGGGACTGAACTTCTTGTACAGTCTTATTTTTTATGCAGTAGTATATAGTGAAAAAAACCATGAGACATCCTGGGAAACTGTATGGAAAATTTAAGGAGTCAACACTAGATATTCTGTCGTCTGGGGCTGTTAAGGTTTCCACTCTTTTTCTGTATATATCAGTCTAGCTGTTCTATACAAATTCTAATGTGTAAATAAGGGTAAATGCTTGTGTATGTTCAAGTGCAATGTTCTTTGTACAAGGAGTATTTTGGGTATGCTGCTAATGCTTATTATTTAATGATCTTACAGTTTTACATATGTTTTTCTTTGAGGCCAAATGTAATTATTTGCTGCCAATCATTAACTTAACAGTAAAATTTGAGCCACAAGCAGGTAACAAATTTTCACATGAAACTATTTTCACAGGCATTCATTTTCCTTATCAAAGGATAAAAGAATTGCTTGGTAAAGATCCCCTCAGTATTGTGAAAGTGGAAGTACCCAATGTGGGTATATCAGCATTTTGTCAGCAAATAATGGATTTGTATCTCTGAACACAAAGTCTTTCTTTTGCCTATCTTGTCAATACAAATAAAGTGTAATTTGACAGTTTTCTTTTGGCCTTGTCTTTATTCAAGTTTGTGTCTTGTGTTTCCAGGATACCATATGGCAGTTCAGCAGCACACATTCTGTTCCTAGAGTGCATTGTAAAGTATGAAATGTGCAGCAAGATGAAAGAAGAAAATAGTTTGTTGTACTATAACAAGATTGTTAGTCCAGAAGTACAGCTGAGTCATGGAAACTGAGGATCTGCAGCCTCTAAACACAATTTGAGGATTTATTTCAAGTACTTTTGCTTCTCCATTAGATATTAGGGATTTTCTTTCTGAGCTGTCATGTTTAACTTGACTGTTACTGTGCCCGACAAGTTTTAACCTCCTCCATGACAGTAAAATCCCTACTCACTATTACCAAGACAAATACTAAGAAAGGATGTTCTATATCCAATGGGATTAAGAAGGGAAGGACAGTTTTGATACTTCTGTGGCAGCTGCTGCTGCTTAAAACTGATGCCCCTTAAACACATAGGGAAATCTGGGTTGGAAGAGACCTCTGGAGGTCCAACAGTCAAGCTTAAAACAGGGCAATCTTCAAACAGATTGCTCAGGGCCTGGTCCAAACAAGTTATGAGCTTTCTCCAAGAATGGCAAGTCCACAGTGGTGTTGGGAATTTGGTGGTTTCGCAGGGTCTTTTTCCATGCTGTTGCAAAGCTTGGCTGTGCTTTTTGGATTTCAGAAGCCAGGAGTGTTCCAGTCAGTGCAAGGATGACAAAGACAGAGGCAGCCAAAGTCAAATTGTGTTGCAGGATGCAGTGGAGTTCGTAAGCAAGCAGAGGTGAGGAGCATAACTGGAGTGCAGCTCTGTTCCCAGCTTGGCAGAGGAAATGTACCCTCTTAAACATAGACTGAACTGAACAATTAAGGTAGGTACTGCAGGCTCTCAGGGAGAGCTAAATTTTCCTGTACTTGGGAGCTCTTCTATTCTCTGACACATCAAAATTGCTTATGTTCATTTAAGCTTAAGTATATTTGGGTAGAAAAAGCTATTTTCTTTTTAATTAAAAAACATTCCGCCTTGTTGTATCACTATCTCCTGAGGTAAAAAGTCCCTCATTTAAAAACCTTTAAATACTGATATGGCTGCAATGAGGTCTCCCTGGACCTGCTTTTTTTCCAGCCTGAACATACCAAACTCTCCCAGCCAGTCTCCAGAGGAGAGATGCTCTGTGTTAGAACCTGCTGGAGGTAGTGCTTTGTGGGTGTGCATTTCTGTTCATTTAAGTGCAATATTAAGCTGAAAAATGTTATGAACTGTCATTCTTCAATGCCAACCTGTTGTCTTTATTGTCTAATTTTAATGTAGTCTTTTGTTTCTAAATACAGGGATTTAGGTAAGTTTTTCTTGAAAATGTACAATCATTTATCTTGAAACTAAACTGATTGCTTCAGTTCATAAAGACTTCCCAGGACTTTCCACATTTAGTTTCTGCAGAAAATTCTGCAGAATGAAGTCACTGAATCAACAACTGGGGGCACATAGAACAGTCTTGATTTCTTCCTCTCTTTTTGCAAGAGCACTACAAAGCCCTGCATGCGTATTTCTCTTTCATCCTCAAATCCTTCCCAGCTTCCAACCTTTGTTCAACATTAAGACAATATCTGAGTAGCTGAAGTTATGACCAGAAACATACAGAGGCAGGTGGGGGAACCTTTGTCAGGAAAGTATCTCCTCAACTCTCAAACTTCTGTGTTCTGGCTTTGCAGCTGATGTAGATATTTGCCACCCTAGGAAGACCCAGATGATTATTTCGGTGTTTTAAAATTTCCTTTGTATTACAATTGAAAAAATGTAAATGAACCTCATTAGGAAGGAAAGTAAATGAGGTGCTGACCTGGGCTACACTGTTTTCTCTGCAAGAAGCAAAGACAGTGTGACCTGCATCCTGTCTGTCCTGTGTCCATTCCCATGCTGCTTTACAGAGCTCTGATCTGCGTGGCTGTGGAGGTACTGCACACTTATGTATTTCCATCAGCCCCTCTGACTTGCCTTTTTGTTCTTACCAGCTTTGATAAGGAGGGTGGAGTTTTTTAATTGAAGTAACACAAAGTGCTGCTGCATCTTACTTACATTCTGATCAGAAAGTTTACTTCTGCAGTACTAATCTTCAAACCTACCAAATCTTAGGCAGAAAAGCAGCAACATGAGCAAAAGTGTGAAGCATGGCTCAGAGCAGACAACAAGCTTCTGTTTCTTGATGTCCACCTGATAATTAAGGGCAACATTTAGTAACTTGGAAAGCTAAAAATTTATGTGGGAAAAGGGAGGATGTGAAATTCATTAGACCCAGAAAGCACTAAAAAAAGACTGGCCAACACTGGAAAAACCTACCTGAATAGGTGCATGGAGAGCAGTAACCAGCATTGGTAAGGTGGGCACCAAGCCCTCGTGCTTCGGTCTTCAGGGTCTCTGAGAGGGGATGATGAGAATTCCCAGCATCTCTGAAGTTGCTGAAAAAGCAGAGCTAGCAGGATCCTGACTCCCCTCTCCATCTGTTCTCAGGCAGACATTCAGTGCAGTCCTTGGCAAACTGCTGGCTACAGCTTGAGTCAAGCACGTTGTAGCCCCTATTTATCCCTTACAGACAGCAGGACCTGAAGGATCAGCAGCACATCATGGGAAAGCTCACTGCCTCTGCCATCACACTCCTGTGAGCAGGTACTGAGTTTCAATAGCTCAGCCTGTTCAGTTTTACTCAGAATTCTAATTAATATTGGATATCTGTGGGGAATTTAGTGTATGACTCTCCAGTACAATCCCAGAACGCTGCTTAATAAATGAGAAAGGTACGAAACTAAAACCAGGAGGAGGGAATATGTTGCTGGTTTTCACTGCAGCAGACCATGTAAAGGAGCTCAGAGTCAGGAGGAAGTGATAGGCCAGACTTAAAGCATTTATGTACTGACGCTGGTACTGCTGCCCTTAGAGGTTTTGGAGAAACAGGATGTGAGCAATTTCTTCCTGAATTGTGTGACAACGTTGTGCCCAGGCAGCCCTACCTGTCTGCTTGGAATTGGACTACTGTGTCTGTGTGAGAAAGACTTCTACTCTCTGTGCAATCCTTGCAGTTTTTTTCTTTTATCAACAAACTTTAAAATTCCTGGTCCTTCCATCTTGCCCAGAGGAAAGGAAAAAATGGGATTGTGTCCTTGCCTCTTCACCAAGACCCTGAGGGTATATTGGGTAAGTATGGTTCAGCTGGTCCCCTTCCTACACACAAGCACTATTGGCTTGGCCTGTTTAATCCTTTCCAGACTCACAGCCTTCTTACAGTCTTACAATTCAGAGCAAAGGGACTTAATGTCCTTTCTCAGCTTTCCCAGAAGAGCAGAACAAGAGTCTCTTTCTCTCTGTGGATGTAACCAAATGGTCAGTTCCCAGAGAAGCTATGTGGCAAGGTGGACTGGATGGTAAATCATGTGCCTTGGCTCTGTAGTTTCTAAAGAAAAGATTTCAATAGCAGGAAATTGCCCAATCTAGTCGAGGCTGCACACACTTCACAGAGCAGAGCTGGTGAACCCAGCATTTTAAAACACAGTGTGCGACACAGGCAGGGAGTCTGGGAGGGTTTGGAACCTTATCCTTTGCCTTTAGCCAGGTGGGTTTTGGTTTTCTTTTCCTGTGAAACAGGTTGAGTAATTTTTGCCAGCAGCTTCTCAGCTTGGTCTTAGATAAGTTGCTTTAGAGGACCCAACTTGTCATTGATGCATAAAGACAAAGAGAGGGAGTTTTTCCCTGAGAGGGAAAAATCCTGAGCATTCCTGCTGCCAACAATCTGCTGATGATAGGGGAGACTGAACCCACAAGGTAAATTTTAAGTGTTTTGTAGAAGTCATCTAGAAGAAGCCAGGGCCAGAATTTGAAGATGTTTCCGAGCCCCATGTCTGTGACTTCTCCTGCTAAACCAGCCACCTTCTGTTATGTGGGCAAGAGATACTTGATAAGTCAATCCCCATGCTTTCCAAAACAAATAAAAGCCCATGTGTGAAACCTCACAGATAAACACGCTGGCAGACAGTTGACAACTCCTACTGTATGGTTTAAAATTGGATTTGCACAATCCTATTTCAATCAAACATTGACTAGGACATGAACAAAACCCTCCTACCTGCACAGGGCTGTTTGTGTGTTCTGTCATCAGATCTTTACAAGTCTTGCCTAAATTTTCTCTTTTGATGAAGGCTCACTGGCAGATCTCAGGATCTTGCTTTATAAGATTTTGGGGGTTTGAAATACTTTGCAGGGATGCCTCTGTGCCTGAGCTGGTCTAATACTGAAATGAGTGAGGGAACTGGGGTTTCTATTTGTTGACAGTTTTGAAGAGTATTGGACAAAACAGTGGAACCAAAAAATTGATCCAATGCGTTTTGCATAAAGGCATAAAGTTTTTGTAGATGTCATCCATGACAAAATACATTTATCTGCCTAGGAGGAATCCACCTATCAGAAGAGAGCAGAAACAGTGTGAGTGGGGCAGTAATTTGTGTTTGTTTGGCTCATTTTTGCTTCCTGTGCTGTTTCTATGCTGGTGTTGCTGTCTTTGATGACACTGCCAACTCAACTGCTGCTGAGAGCACCTTGGCTTGTGTGCACTGAACATTATTAATGGCTCGTGGCCACCCATTAATTTAGAGAAAGTTGATGGTTCACCTTCTTACTAATTTCCAGATTCATGAAGATCCAGAGTTGTTGCAGATTTTGGTGTTCCAGGTCCAGCAGTGGTGATCAGCAAAGTTTCCATTTTCTCAGAGCAGCTCATAGGCAGTGGCTGAAACACACACTGCTTATGCTGCTTGATCAGGAAAGCAGCACCTAATGACAGATGACCTTTTGATTTTTCAGTTTATGCTCTGCTGCTGTACAATGGCACTACTCCCTATTTGCATTTTTAGCCTGTGTATTGCTGTTCTATTGCTTGCCTTTAATTGAGGTGAGGTCAGATAAGGAAGCTGGCTGTGAACCTTTAGATGTTGCTGTGAATCTGATTTATTCAATTCAGACAGGAATGTCACCAAGCACTGCTCTCCCTTCCTAGTTCCCCTGCAGGAGGTCAGATGCAGTGATTACAAGCAGCAGTAGAAAGCCTTGGAATCAGCCTTTGTGTGTCTTTTCTTGCCCTGTGCCATTTTCAGTGCTGAGGCATTCGGAACACTCTGAAGACCCATTAAAGAAGCCAATGCATCTTTAAGTGCCCCAGCGTGAGATATTTTCACCTTAAAAGTTTATCAGCTGTGTGTGGTTGCTGGCAACTTAATCCCTGTGTCATACAGCCATCTCTTGGAAAACCCATCAGCAGTCTTCAACATCCTTCTTGGCAGCATGGAGCAGAGGAGCAGCCTCATTCTTGTGTTTCCATGGCCAGCCCAGGGCCACGACTGCAGAGAAAGCACTGTACAGCTTCCATTCTCTACAAGAATGTCCCCACTGTCCATTTGTGACTTTCCCATCCTACCAGCCCTGCCTTGAGCTATGATGCCTCTGCCTCATTTTGAAGATCTTCAGGGTACCAAATGGTTTCCAGAGCAGTGTGAACCCTCTGACCTTGGCAGAGTGGCACCCGTTGGGCAGCGACAGTCGCAGGGCTGCAGCTGTCCTGTGGCAGGACAAGTGGGCTGAGCTGTCGGGTTGAGCTGTGGGCTGGTGCTTCTCACATGGGTTGCAGTGGATGGTTGTGTGCCTTATCTGCTTCCTGTTAGTGCAGGATATATAGCAGGGCTGGCTGTTCATCATGCTGGCTTTCCCTGTAGGATGAAGGCAGAAGTAAAGCACAGCTAACGGCACCAGTAAGTACAGCGGTTCCTATATGCCTCATATGTTACAGCATGTGTGTCTTTGTGGGGGTGCAGGGGTAAAAAAGTATTAATGCTCTCATTATTTATGTAAATACAAGAATAGCTCCCTTTCCTGGTTTCATTTAGGCACCTTCACGTACTTGAAAATAAGAAGGTAGCTCATTGCTTGGCGAGATTTGTTGCTATCAGAAGCAGTCCTTAGAGTGCTCAGTGTAGTGGGCTCTCTTGGCAGTGTAGGGAGACAAAGGCCGTGGAAAATCTGTCAATAATTGATTCTTTGTAATGTTTAAAAGGAGAATATAAGTTGCAGACTGTACCTCAGGTTAGTGTGTATTTTTTTAAATCCAGTTTTGGGACTTTCCTGTTCTGAGTGCTGCGGTAGTGCTCCTTGGATTCATCAAGCTGTCAGCAGAGTGTTTGGAAAATTATAAATTTTGCCATTGCTGCCATAGCATCTGCAAAATGTGAATGCTTTTCTTGCTGAGGAAGTCAACTATTTTTAAAAAAAAAATCAAAGCCTGCCCAAAGTGCTTGATTGATTTATGCAATGTGCTCCATTCCAGCCCTGAAGCACAGCCCGCCACTCCATTGCTTTGTTCTTGCATACTTTGGGATAGGCAGTGGTCAGTTCTACCTTCACTCTGAGGTGTTATGGACATATTCACATCAATGGCAAAAGGAAATTAACTTACCCTTCATGAATTTATGGTATTTGAGTTTGCCCATTGGATTTGCCTTCTTTTAAGCATACAGTTAACCTCTTTTCATTCCAATTAGTTGAAAACTAAGGATTTCCTTCCTTCTGTTTTGAACTGATATGTAAGAGGAAATCCGTAGATGTTCCTGTTTTGAGTAAACCTTTTACTAAGGAGTTCTGCCTGTGCATTTAAAAAAAGAATGGAAAGAAAAAGGTTATGTTGATTCTGAAATAACACTAGAAGTAGCAGATCCATTTCTGAAGGCTTTGCAGCCAAAAAGCACTGTGCAAAAATGCTCTCTCCCTGTTTACTTTTAACCTCTGGTTTGTCTTGGATCTGATTCTTAGTAGGCGGTGTTATCTTACAGAAATTGCAGCCTCTCTCGCCACCCCTTTTGTGTAAAGGGTCCTGCCTGTAAAAGCATGAAAATGCATCCTCCTGGATTGCTGTTTTTCTTCTTAGCAGCATGCTTCACTCCCACAGCTGACTGCCAGAGTCAGAAGGTAAGTCTGCAAGCCTTTGTTTAAATGTTCATTGAACAGTTCTTTATGTTTGGATGGTAGCATGTTAGGAAATAGTCCTCTCCACAACTCATTTTTTCATTTACATTTAGTTAGGTGCAGAATAACATCCGTAAAAACTGTAGGGCTGTAAGGTATCTTCTCTGTAGTCCAAACTGAGGAATTAAACATAAGGTTGAAGGGAGCTACCTGAGTTTTAAATCAGATTAAATTTGTGTCTGTGTTCGGTATTGAACTTGAAAGTAGCAATATAAGAGGGAAATACTCAGCATCTTTGTCTTCTGCTAGTTTCAGCATGTGGGATGGGAACTTTGTATCCATCAGGACAGGCCCGTAAAGTTTCCCAGGAGAATTTTACTTTAAAAAAATTTTTACAATCTCATAAGCTTGTTCCTTTGCAACAGTTTGTTTCAAGTATATTTCCCAAGAGCTCCTCAGTAAGAACTGCTGAATACGTCCATTTTATTTCAATTTTGTTGATTTTCATTTGATTCCTTCATCTCTGTTCTTGTGTTTACCAGCAGCATCTAGGAGAATGTGTGATGCCTTTGTAGATCTGTTCTCTAGACTCCATGGTGAGGCAGCCCAGTTCCTGTGGGCTGGAATTCACACTAATTCACATTATATTGTCTCTTGCCATCCCCCTCCTCGTGTCCTGCTGTTGGAGGTATGAACTGGCCTGCTAAGCCAGGAGTTGTGGGGAAATTCCCTGGGGTAGGGAAACTCCCTGTGGAGGGTTGTCTTGTCTTGAATGACACAGCAGGGCCTGTGGGGAGTGAACAGACCTGTGAGTCTTAAGGACTTGATTTAGAAAAAGCCAGAGGACTGGAAAGGTATTATAGTGTCAGAACTTTGGGTGGGAGCTTTTGTATAGACTCCTTCATGAAAGGGCTATAAATGACTACTAGGAGGGCTTGTAGGATCATTAAGGTGACTTGTGCACAAACATGAAGTGTCTCTAGGGGTGGATTTCATTTGTCTGGAGATGTGGGTTCCAGGCAGATGGGTTCCAGATTGTGTTCAGAAATGTGGGCTCATGTCTTCAGCTGGTGTAAGTGGAAATGTAGGTCTCTCTACCTGGAGACACTCTGTTGATCTCTGCAATCACTGAGGAGTCTGGCTTGCCAGGAAACCATTACATTATCAGGTAGTGGGTACCCACTTACAGAGAAGTTAAATGTTTTGAATCCCCTCTGGAGCAGTTTATTTAATCCAGGAATAACTCCCTTGTAGAGTTTCTTCTTCAAAAAATTCCCTCTTTATGTAGAAAGAGAAGAAACATTTGAAAGGTTATAATGGGGATAAGGAAAAATAAGGATCTAATGAAGTCTTCTCTGGTAGTTTAGGATACCCATTGAATCTGATTGGAATAGAAGTGCTTCCACAGGAGGCTTTTGTTGGCTCACATTGGCCATTAAGGGAGAAGAGAGATTTTGTGCTGTTTTTCAGTGATGTTATGTCAGGGCTCAGCTTTAATGGTTCAAACATGACAGTGAATTTGTTAGTCTGGTTTGGTTTTTTGTACCTCTTGCTATGGGCTGGGGAAGATGCAGCAGATGAGAGAACTATGAAAGTTTTTCTGCTGGGAGGAGGCCAATTCCAGGCTGTGCTGGAGGTGGAATGGAGGCAGATGGGAGATGAGGAGAGTGGTCTCAGCATCCCCATGTTTCCAGAGCTCTGCAGCTGAGATGCTGGGAAACACCCAGGGCAACGGAAGATCTTATCTTATGTGCTCTCTGAGCTCCACTGGTCATTCTCATGCTAAAAAGTGTCTTCCTTGAACGAGTGTGAAGGGTTTGTGTATCCAGGAGCTGCTGGTCTGCTCAGCTCAAGTGTTACTGAGAACTTCTTGGGGAGGTACGTGCCTATAATGACTCAAGCATGTGTCTACAGCTCTGTTTTGTAAAGGACAAATTTGCTGGAAGCTTGGTGATTCATTAGATAATGGCTATTTCCAGAAATGGCTCCCAGGATTGTTGGAGCCGAACACTGACGTCCAAATATGTTTTTTTTCTCTTCCTTGAGATTTTTGTCGTGCAGAAGGATTTGTGTTATGGGTTGAGAGGAAAAGATAAAGGGTGAAAGTGAGGGGAATGAAACTAGCCCTTACAAAATACTTCCCAGCTTATTCTCTTGAGGTGGAATAAGAGAAACGAGCACTTGAGAAGTGAGGGACATCTGTTCAGAGAGGAGGGAAGGAAACACAGCAGCATCCAGAAGCTTCAATGTGTCTCAGCTGAGTGCAGAGAGCAGTGGCTGCTCTTGCACAAGCATTTGAGCACAGGGAGAGAGTACACACAGCCTGGAAGACAGAGGCACCCTGGCTCTTAACTTCTTTTGGCTACAGCTGGATATCTTCTGCTTTAAAAGCTTCTTTTCATTTTGGAGATATTTGAGAGCATGAGTCCTCCTTTTCTGTTCCTTTGTATGCAAACTGTGACCCAGTCCAGGCTCACAACATCACCTGATCAGAGCAGTGACTGTCCCCAGGCAGCACTGCTGCATCACAGGGACAGACATTCCCTCTTGCTGCTTCCTTTCCAGTGGCTTCACACTTAGAAACAGCAGTCAAAGATGAGCCCAAGGGAGCAGTGCATCATTGTTTTCCATGAGGCTGTGCCCCAGGAGCCACTTCAGACTCAAACTTCTGTCTTTCATCCTCTCCAGAATTTGAGTATCCAGGCTGTTGCCTTTATGTCCCTTGATTCCTTCTTCTGCTTTCCTAAGAAACAAAACTCTCCAGAAAATGACTGCTTCATCAGTTCTGTCCCTCAAATAAGAAGGGAAATAATTTTTTTTAATACTTTTCCACTCGGCTGTTTTCTTCCTCTTTCTTCCTGCCTGTTGCTGCTGACACAAGCATATTTCCTTATAAAAAGGGGAAGGTCTTACTGGAAAGCTGCCTAAAGCTTATGAAGTGTCCCAGTAGGGTAGGGGGGATTCCACAATAACTGTCTTGTCTTAGAGGCCTGCAAGTAATTACACATGCCAACAGGGTAGGAATGGCAAACATCCACCTCTCCCACTCTTCATTTCCATTGAGAAATGGAGCCATGTTGATAAAGGAAAGAGAAGGGAAATAGGATAATGTATGAATAATGGTGTCTTCCTCCACCACCATGACAGAGAACACATTCAATGGCCCAACTGTGTCTGATGCCTGAAAGTACAGATGAAGTAGAAGGTTGGAGAATTTTAATTTTGTGTTCTACTGTTTATGTGGTCTTTTTGAAACAGATAGGGTGGCTCAGATACCTGGTAAAGGTTTGTGGCATAACTAACTCACAGGAAGGAGTCCATGTCTGTATTTCTTGCTCAGGTTATCTTCCCATTCCTTTTTCCAAGGCATTGTCTCAAGGAAAGTTAATGCTGGGATTTGGTGGAGCTAGAAAGACAGGAGCTGTGCTGTTCTGTGAGATCCATGTTCCTGGCTTCAACTGGCTCCTTTCAAAAGCCCATCTTTAATCTGGAGTCCTAATTTAGGCTCCAATCAAATGGCTGGATGGACTTCTTCCCTACCCCATCAATGGCACTGCTGATCTTTAGAGGCAGAGTACTCTGGAGGCAGCACCTTGTTTATTCATCCATGTTGTTTGTCTTCTCTGTTTTGCTCCATGAAAAATGGGAAATCTCTGACTGCTCTGCGTGGGTGGAAGCGTAAGAACAGCAAAGCTGATCTCTGTTCTGCTGGATAACATTTGCAAAGCTGGTGCTCACAGGAGAGCTGGATTTGGTGGATCTCGGGTTGGGTTTGAGCTCTTTGTAATGCAAGGGAGTCCTTGACATAACAGGTTCCTTGGGGATTCTGCTGCCAGGGGAAATGGAGGTTGCTGTATGGTAAGAAAGCCTCAGAAGCACAACTAGAAGTTAATATCCATGGGAAGGGCAACCACGGCCACAGAAATAATTTCCTTCACTGGATGGATTCTTGCATGGATGGCTGCAGAAGGTGGATCCATAAACATGAGAAAAAGCTCAATGACTCCAGTCAGAGGGAACGAGTCTGGAAACATTCCAGGGACATGTCCCTGTGGACTTAAAGGTTATCTCTCAGGAGGTTTTCCTGACAGGGTCGGCTGGCTGTCATCTGGGAGGGCCTTCCTGAGCTCTTGATAACTGATGGGAAGCCATGGGCTTCCTCCCATGCCTTGAGACAAATGTATGTATTTGGGCTTAAGTTCAGAGGAAGCAAAGCTGAGATTGCTGATGGGAATCCAAAACAAGGAGTTCTGGGGACAGGAGAACTGCTGCATTAACAGCATTGTTCAGGATTGGCTTAAAAATTCCAGATCAAGACCTCCTCCCAAAATTTGATCTAATGTTTTTATTTTTAGAAAATACAGCGCCTGTAGAGGCACAGTTGAGATGAGCTCCGTGGGTTTTTTCCAGTCAATGACCTTTTGGGGCATACACAGCTCATGCCTCTCAGCTTTTCTCTGTCATCAGCAGGGGCAAATACTGTCTTTTTTAAAAATTACCAATGAGGTTTCCATGGAGTTGCTTGTTTCCAGAAGCTTAGAAATTCAAGGAAACGCTTTTGGAGCAAAGTCATGGGTTTTAATGACAGGTTGGCATGTGATGATCATTCACTCTGGGGCTGTACTTTGTCATCTGCTCTGGCTGTGTTTCATTTGGAGAATGAAATGCAGGTGTGCAGGAAAGCCCTGTGAGGAAAACCAAACCCCTAAAGTTATTCTGGTTGGGTGGAAGGACTGAGCTGATTTAATCACCAGCCATGTGATATATCCAAGTGTCCTACCTGATCTTCATGCCAATGTTTATGGAGTCCTTCTCACCTGGGGTCAAAGCATCAAGGTGTTCAGAGAGGTGCAGAGCACCTTTCCTTTTCATTCACCACCCTGCACCTCCTCAAAAACAATTGCCATGAGAAATATTTCTGTGAGCAGCTCCTGGCTCTGGGAAATAGACTGAACTAACACAGTCAGCTCTGCAGACCCGTGGAACAGCAGTGAAACACCCAGTGAACTGGATGTTATCAGTGGCATGGAAAAGATAAATGCTGTGTTGCCTTTTAATTCAGTGTCTTCTGGCAAGGGTTATGAATTTAGGGCTTGTCCTCACATATCACTACGATGTGTTTGTAAAAGATCAGCTGAAATTAGCAGTGCAGAGTTGTGATTATTTTAGAAATGGTTAGAATTTTTGCTGTGGGTTGTAGGGGAAGGATAAGATAGCTGTGATCTGCCCTGTTGCTTCTAGCTGAGATCCAGGTGGATCCAAGCATGCAGCACCGTGGCAGGGGGGTTTAGCCCATGGGAGTGTGTGGTACCTCCCAACAGCTGCACTGGCCACTGCCCTCCCCAGTGCTATCTAACAAATGGTGCAACTTGATAAAGGTAATACAAGTTGTCATGATAAGTGATAGGATAACAATTTAATTTGGGGCTATTTCCACTCTGTTTTTTCTTTTTAAGTTAAAATCCATGCGATGCAATGTCAAGACGATGTTCACCTTGAATACAGCGTGTACTTCTTGTGCTGCAGTGCCTAAAATGTTGTGTCCAAGAGGCTGGTTAAAGACCACCCAAAGATTAGGAGTAAGGGACTGCAGGTAAGGCCTATTTCCTAACTGTGTTATGCTTTTGGCACAGCCCTGCTTTGCTGGAAGTAGTGTGTGTCTTCAGGAGAACACACACATGGTTTTGAGCTGTAAAAGTCCAAGGAGTTTTGTTTTCAGATGGGTTTATGGCCCCTATTATTGTTGCTTTTGTCTCCTTGTAAATCCCACAGAATTTTTGCTGGGCAGGTTCTATATATACAGAATAAATTAAATTACAATAACCCCTTAACTTGCCCTAAACAATCTGAGTTTGCTAATCCTGCTGTAGCAATTTAACAGAGGTCTGTCTAGCATAGAAACCTGTTTCAGACACAGAATTCCTTAGTGGCTTATTAGGAAAATAATATAATGATAGGTCCCCTTGTATATCCTCCCAGCTTCCAGCAATAATCCTCTGAACTTTTTACCTTCCTAGTTCACTTTATGACAATTGCTTGTTCATGTGTTCCTTGCTCATACTCTGTTGAGCTTGGCTGGTAGGAAAAGGATGAAGGAAAACTGAATTTACTAGGAGGCTTTTGTAAAATGAAACACTATAGATTATTGTTTGTGTATGTATTCAGCAGTGAATGTTAACTGTTAATATATAGCTCCATTGTCTGCTCTTTCTGTGATTCCCTCAAAATACTTTAAAAATAGCAGTGGCAGTTTTGCAGTTTATAGCAGTTTTTGCACACACACAGGAGTCAGATGGAAGCCAAAGCAGCAATGCTATTGAGACAGTTTCCAAGTTCCTTTTGGGAAGGATGTGGGGCCAAAAATAAAATGAAGTGTAAGAATAATGTGAATCTATGCAACTTTTCTGAGTGTTATCTGCTCTTGTGGTGGATGTTGGACAGACCCAAGAATAGTTTTGTACTGTGTACATGCAGAACAAGAGGCACTGCCACCAAGGACTCACCCTGTGTGTAGAGGGGAGGGATGATGGGGTAAAAAGAAGATGCTTCTTTGAGGGGTTTAAGGCATTTGTCCAAGATTTCATAGAGAATCTGTAAATAATACAGCTATTAAATCCAAATTTACTGCATCTCGATCTGGAATCTTTAGTAAAAGACAGAAAGGGACAAGTCCTGAAAGGAGTTTTTGTTCTTTCAAGCTTATTTTGGATGTGAAGTTGAATGCTGAGTCACCCTGGAAATCCTAGCTTTGTTTCTGTGCTGTTTAACCCTCCAGCACCCAAGGTTTCCATCCTGATGCAAGATCCCATCTCACACCCAGTCCCTGACAGATTTTTTGTGACCAATCTTTAAGGCTCAAATCAATGGGCCTCTTTAGAGAGGACATACCTGGAGTGAAACCTCTCATGGATGTGTGCATGGAACAGGGGATGAGGGCCCTTCCTTCCCTTCAGAGCTCAGGGAGCTGCAGTGTGATCTCCTAGAAACCCTCCAGCAGGCCTGTGCTGGGTTTGTGGTGTAATCATAATCTTGGATTGTTCTTTTTAAGATACTCTGTCAAGCTAGGAGAAAATACCCTTTCCCTGCCAGGGTGCCATCACATGTGTAAGAAGGAAATTGAGGAGAGAAAGTGCTGTCCAGGATTCTGGGGTACAGAGTGCTATGGTAAGTTTTGGGGTTTTTTACTACAACCTCTAGCTGCTGAATAGGTCAAAACAGTTTTAATAGGGGGCACTAAATATATATATTGAGGTGATTCGTTTTCATTATTCCTTGAACACCCACAAGGTCTCCATTATCTGTCTGGGAGCATATCTGTCTGTTCAGCACATAATCTCTTTGCTCCAGATGAGTTGAATCCCCTTGCATTTAACACATAACATAACCTCCCGTGGTGGAACTTCCTTTTGTCTCTTCTATAAAAATAAACTTTTGGAAAGGGATGTTTTTGTTCCTCTTTACGAAAGTTTCCAAAGGAAGAGGAAGATCTTTCTGATATCCCTCTGGTCTGCAGTGTGTGTGCCACGTGTGCTGCTCTATAGTCTGGAGTTAAGTCAGCCACAGAAAATACTTAGCAATTCCAACCCAAGGTGAAAATAACCATCCCAAAACTCCCACTCAGATTTATGCCAAGTAATGAGATTTTGTTTTGTCTTGTCTCAAAAATCCAAAAGCAAGGCCTACTAAGCTGAGCATTTCTCACATGTTTGACTGATGGAACATGGAAAGACCCCCTCCAGTTGTGCAGAAAATGGGAGACTGAGTGCTTGAGCCTGTTGTCACACTGGCTTTGAATAAGCAACTGGTTTCATCAGAGGAAGCACATGCTTAAAATTATCAGAAATAGTCCTCAGAATTAGGAGGTACCCCACTGTAAAGATGTGTGGACCGTGTTTTTCTGGGCACACTTCCAGCTCTTCATAAAGTCTGGGAGAGCTGAAAATGCTCAGTGTCTTTGCAAAGCAGGCTCCTGTCTGTCCCGAGTTCCAGAACTGCCCTCACCTCACAGTGCTGCTGGCAGCAGTGACCCAACCTCAAAAAGGTTTCAGTGCCTTTGTTGAAATTCAGTTAGTTATGGCTTGTTGGGGCTTTTCCTTAGACCTTGCACCTCTGGGCCAGTGTTAGGCGTGCTGGATAATTTGCTGGTGAAGAGGCATTTGTTTTGTATGGCTGGAATACCCAGGGGAGAAGGAGATGGAAAGGTGCTGATTGTTCAATCTGATCTCATCTGTCCTGTCTCTTACCTGCTAGAGTGTCCAGGTGGCTCTGAAAATCCCTGCAATGGCCATGGGACATGCTTGGATGGTATACAGCAAAATGGGACCTGCATCTGCAAGGTCAGTGCACGGTTTACTCCGAGGGTGCTGTGCTTTGCCAGAGGGAGTTGTCTGTGTGGTGTCTGTGCAGGTGCTCTGGGTGCAGACTGCTCTTCTGCCTGGAAAGCCATTTGCAGCTCCTTTCATTCCAGCATCTGTGACTGAGGTTTTCCTGCAGCATTGGTGTGGTCTGCAATAGCACTAAAACACTGTTGGTGATGGTGTGGAGTTGGGAAGAATCTCAAGGGTAAAATTAAGAAGGAATTGCATAAATTTAACCCCTGATCAGTTGAAATAATTAGTGTTGGTCTGTGGCTGCAAGAAACCCTGAGACACTTGGCAATTAATGAGCTGTACCAAGGTAGGCAGAGGCTCCCTCTCTCAGGAAAAGCAGGAGAGACCAGAAAGAGAATTTAGAGCAGATATATTTTTCTTTTTTCTTTACTGCCCAGACTTAGTACAACCAAAGCATAAGCAATTCCTGCACATTTAAATTGGATGGAGCAGTGTTTCTGAAATGTACAGGGTAATGAATCAGTGTCAGACTCGAAACTTTCTCTGATGAACTGTGTATTTTTACAGCATCCTTAATTAACAGCTCAAATCCTACCTCTTGGACTCATCTTTGAGAAAAGTTGATTTTGGATTTAACTCAAAGACACCTTATGTCAACTAAAATACATGCTGAAGGTCCCTGAGCTCTGTAAAATCAATGTAAAAAATCTCAGTGGTATTAGTGAATTCCAGATTCCTTTGTCAGAGAGATATCAGGAGCCAGCTGGAACATTCCTGTCTGTCTCTAATTAGGATATTATTTCCTCAGTGCCCACCAGAGTTTCCTGGCATTTGCATGCCCTCTGTGTGTCAGCTTGCACTGGGATCTCCTTTGCCATGGGGGCTGGTTAGGACTGGAGCACTGAGCAGATCAGTTTTCTTCACTGTGTTGCTTCAGATGTCACAGAAAATCAAAAATGTGGAGAGACTTTGAGCTATAACCATGTGTGAAACAATAGAGTGATACAGAAAAATAATATCTGGCACATTTTGGGGCCCTTCTAGGATCAATACAGTGGGTATGGCTGCCAGAATTGCCGAGATGAAAATCGCTTTGGCCCAGACTGTCAGTCAGGTAAGAACAAGTCATTCAAGTGAAACCTCCACAAAAATAACTGAAAACAAGGAAGGAGGAGGGGGAGGTTGAGTGAGGAAGGTGCTGGAGAGAGGGAAAGTGGCAGAGAGTTGGCAGTGTTCAGTAGCAAGTGTCTGGGCATTTTGTCTTTGTGCCCTTCTGTACTGTCCCATTAAACAAGTGATTTTCAGGCTTTCACTCAAACAGTCCATTTTTCCTATTGTAAATATCTCTCTCTCTCCCTCTACCAGGGCTGTCTCATTTTCCTCTCTCTTTTCAGCCGGGCCATTACCTACATCCCTGAAACAACCCAATTGTTTTTCAGACTTCTGTAATAGCTCTACTTGTCTCCCAGCTTCTTCTTTGCTGCCCTCTTTAAAAAAATGATTACACACTGTTCTGCCTCACAGGTATGGCATTTTGGGAAGTGATTTATGGGCAGTGCAGCCTTTCTGTCACAGGAGCCCTTTTTGTCTAGCTCCTGCTTCCTTGTGTCCACACAGGTGAGATAAGTGTGATCTTGGTGGTTGTGCTCATGTATTAAAACATGTGCCTGAAAAGCTGGTCTAGATCTCACGTTCAGGGCTGCTCTTACCTTGTCTTCTTGAGCCCAGGATATGCAATTTACCTTCTCAAAGCTCTGACTGGCATGGCCAACTTTTAAAAGGAGCTAGTGGATTATTAGTGGGAAATCAGGATGCCAAGTCCCAGGGCAGCTGGCCAATGTGTTCCTGGAGCCCCTTGCACTGCCTGGCAGCTGAAGGTTTGTCTGGACTTCCCTTGCAGAGTGTGACTGTGTGCACGGGGAGTGCAGCAGCGGCGTGGCTGGGAATGGGAGCTGCACGTGCTATGGAGGCTACACGGGCCCCCGGTGTGACCAAGGTAAACACACTGCTGGCTGCAGAGGGGCTGGGAGAGCAGACCTGTGATATGGGCTTGGGGGCATGTGTCCCTAAAGGGGCAGGGGAACACTGAATATGTTGAGAATGTAGAGGAAAGATGATTTGAACATTGGAGATTGAGATAGAGGGAAGAGCTGGGGTCTGCTCCCCACTTTGTGACAGGGGTCAAGATGTGCCATTTCTGTATGCCTCTGTTCTTTCTCTGGAAACCAGCTAGATCTCTTGTCTCAGCCTCGGGGGACCTGACTACCTAGGCTGCCAGGAGCTTAGAGCTGCCTGCACTGCTCATATCCTCTGGCTTTTCTGCCAGCTTGGGGTCCTTGGAAACCACATTTGCCTTTATTTCCAGGTATGCTGTGAGGTGAATTATGTCTTCCACCAGTGCCCTACATGCTCAAAGGGAAACTCTCTTTGCTGTGTGATTGCAGAGCTCCCCCTTTGCAAAGGCGTGACATGTGAGGCCAACAGCCAGTGTGTGGTGAGGGATGGGACAGCCGTGTGTGACTGCAAGCTGGGCTACAGAAAACAGGGCAGCACTTGCCAAGGTGAGAAACTTCTCCATGACCCTAAATGGTCCTGTTTGGAAAAAATCCTATTGCACTGGTACCTGCAGAGGAGTTTGATTACTGTGAACACGGTGCCTACCTCACTGCAGAGGCTTAAGAACCTATTTTTCCAGGAATCCCCTTAAGATTAAGGGCTAAGCTTTTGGCTCTCCTTTCACTTGGTCATGAAAGCAAGAAGTGAATTAGGTTCCATCCAGCACTCGCTTACAAGTATGTACTAAATAATGACAGCAGGATATTGGTGACTCTGAACTCACCAATATCAGTTTAAATAATGTGTGGAATTAGAGGAGTTCTTCACTGATTTCAAGTTTAAGTTTGTGAATTGGTTTCCTTAAAAGGAAGTCGATGAGATGCATGTGATCAGCTAGCTGTGGATAGCTGCTTTCACTGGCTCTTTACAGGTTTTGCTGACCAAACTGCAGTTTCATGTATCCTCAGACACAATGCAAATTCAGAATCAATCCAAGCATCCTCTGTCACTCACACTTCTGTTTCTGAAGTAACATGGAAAATGTGTCATCCAAATGGCTCAGAATAAAAACCCCCAAGTGTCTGCTGTCTGGAATGATTTCATTCTCCTGTGAAATTTTAGAAGTTTAATAGTACAAATTCCTTATGCTCCATTCTTTCCATACCTTTTGCAGCCTGTTGTGCTGTACTGAGTGCTGTTTTGAAAGCAGAAGTTTGGTTCTGCTCACCTCTAATCTCTTTAATTGCAGCTCAGGATCCTTGTACTCCTTCTCCATGTTCCCCCTTTGCTGCATGTAAAGCTCTTGGATCACGAACGTATCAATGTACCTGCAAAGAAGGATTTCAAGGAGATGGAAAAATTTGCCAGCCCATCAACCCTTGTGTTGACAGCAATGGAGGCTGCCCAGAAAACTCTACAATTTGTCTTTACAGACGTCCAGGAGAGGTAAGGGCAATAACAGCCAAGGTCTGAAAAATGGCCGGGGGAGAAGTTCTTCAAATGAACTGATGAACGTGTGAGTCAAATCTGCTCTCCTCACCTGAGATTTTGCAAAGGGAAAACAGACAGCTCTTTTGTAGGATAACTAACAGGGTAAAAGATGGTGAATGCAGCTCTATGATCACTGTGTTGCCTTCCCTTAGGCAACTTGTGTTTGCAAGCCTGGCATGAGTAGGAGAACTCCTTCATCCGAGTGCTTGGCGTTTCCCAGCGATTGCCGGCAGTATCTTTGCGACGTGACTGCCACGTGTGAAATTAACTCTCAGGGGAATCCTAGGTAAGCCAGTTTGAAAATTGCAAATAAAGAAGCTTGCTCTGCAGCTAGAATGGAAACTGGGTTTGGATGAGCTGAATTTTGAAGAAACTGATGGTGATCTGAGGAGTATGGGCCAGAGTCGCCCTTTGGGAAGAGCCTGTTAGTAACAAACCTGTTGAAAGTAAAGTTTTACATCAGTAATTGTAAATTACATTTTTCTACAATTACTAAATTGCATGTGGGTCACAAAATGCTTTAAATCTGGGGTGGCAGAGTCTTCTGGGATGTGAACTGGAGATGTAGCTCCCCAAGCTAGTGGTGATAGAAGGTTATTATCAGTTAATAATCAATCATTAAAAGGGAGGTGTGTGACTTGCTTGCTCACATTTGCATACATTTGCTTCTGAGGGATAAGACTTTGTCTCTTCTCCCAGTCAGGCCTGTAAGCAATAAATAAATTAGAGTTTCAGAGTGACAGGGAAGGGAGAAGTTGAGTGAAGAAACACCAGACCTCACATGGTCCTTTGAAGCAAAATGCCTACAAGTTGGTACCACTTAGATGGGAAATATGGCTGGATATAGGATCATTTTTATATAATGGCCTCTCAAATGCCAGAGAAAGCTTCACCAAGAATTGTTTGTGTTTTCAAGAAAAGGTACAGCTTCTCTGAGACACTGAAGAGGGAAAGAGCAATCCCATCTCCTTGATCCTTCCTTCTCCAATGCTGCTAAAACTATTAGCATCCACTTGCTCATTGTGTGCTCCAGGCCAGGACTGAAACACACAGTGGCTTCCCTTTCTGAAGATCTGCTAGCACAGTGCAGGACACAGTGTTCAGTGCAGTCCCTGCCTTACATATCCTTTCCCCAGCAGCTGGCACTGAGCCCTCTGAGGCTGGAGTGATGTCAAATTCCTCCTCTGTCGCATGTCTTTGCATGGCTGAAACAGAAAGAGCAGAGCTGATACTTGGACAAAGCCCAAACGGGAAAAAACAGCTTTGGTAGTCTCTGAGTGATGACTACAAATCCGTGTGAACCAGGACGGAGATTTTCACATGTAGATAAGCTTTTCTGGAAAAGTCATTAACCTGTCTGGGCCCCTCAGTGAGTCCCAGATGAACTGTAGCTACCTGATGTGCTTGGGCTGGCTTCTCACTGAAGCCAAGGGGTCACATTGGAGCTGTTTGATAGATTGTCACTTAGCCTGTGGGTTTAATGCCTTAGATTTTTAGATTTAATGCCTTACCTCAGATTTTCAGATGCTGTAAGGACTACAACTGACTGAATAGCTAGTTAGAAAGGTCTGAATAATTATATTATCAATCAGTGGCAATCTGTATCCTGAACTCTAGAGCAGACAATCCTTATGTTGTTTGTATCTTAGAAAGCATCTCCATTCTCTTTGGGTAGATACAAATTGGCTTGCCTGGCAGAAATGTGCATCTTTTTTCCTGTCAGTTTTGGGCAGAAATTACTCAGCCCTTACCTGCATCCCTGGAAGTGGTCAAGAACAGGTTGGATGGGGCTCTGAGCAAACTGGGCTAGTGGAAGGTGTCCCTGCCCATGGCAGGGGGAGTTTGAACTAAATGATCTTTAAGGTGCCCTCAAACCCAAACCATTCTGTGGCTCTAATATCTTAGAGCTGGGATTGGTCCTTCAAGTGTAGATCCTGACATGTTGTTCTACTTGCATTTGTTGAATGTCTTGCAAACTGGTTTTTAATGGTTTGTTATGTTTCATCCTTGTCTCATAGCTGTGTGTGTAAAGAAGGGGAGATTGGAGATGGGAGAAGTTGCTATAAAGATCTCTTGGGTGAGATAAATCAGCATAATTTGCGAGGAAGGTTTACTAGGAAACTAAACGTCGCCAAGAAAATGTTTGGTAAATGCTTTTTTATTTTGCTTGGGGGATGAAGCAAACTGGGGACAGGGTAGCAGTGCCAAACTCCCTCTGCTTCCTTGTAAACAAGTAGCTGTTGCTTGCACCAGGCTGATAATGTGTAGATTGAATAGTGCAGCTAACAAGAGGAATAATTATTGCTGTGGTTAAACCTTTGCTGTGTAACTACTTCACACTGCCCCTCTTTTTGCAGCTTCTGGGTGCTCAATGTTGCTGACTAAATATGGGCCCTTCACAGTCTTTGTACCATCCCTTCTTCCCATTCTTGATAGAATGGAATTCAATGTAAGTTTTCTTGATTTTAGCAAATTTTTGTCTTAAGGTTCTTTCCTGCTTGAGCTCTGCAGCCTTTGTAAACTGATTGACACAAGAGAGGAACTTTGGCAGGCACTATTTATAGAAATCATCTCTTGGGAATACTTTTCATTGTCTGGTTAAGTTGCAGTCTTATAGAGGATGTTACATCCCTCACATTATTTTAAAAACTTCTATTTCTTTCTTCAATACTGGCAGAGTTTGTTTGTTTTTAATGTCAGGAGGTGTAAGACTTTCTGGCCATTCTTCTTTCAAAGCTCAAACCTCTCATATATGACTATTCTTAAAACTTTAAGTGGCTTTTTACTACCTGAGGGTGTGATTTTCAAAAGGGGCCAAGTATTACACCAAAGTATTGGAATTTTGACCAATGGTCAAAAATAATAACTTCTGGATCCATAGAAAATATATCAGGAGACGCCCCCAAATTACCTAGTCTACCTGTTCCCCCAAGGATCAGTTCCACCAAAATCAGTATTGACAGAGGATTGTTCTAAAAAACACGAATGGTGGTGAGCCCAGAGAAGAAAGGAAGAAACTAAATGTAATTTCAGCAGATTAGACCACCTACATGGTCTAGCATAGGCAAAGATTGTGTTTGGGGAGCTTCAGCTTATTTTATAATCTGGAGCATGCAAGGATAATTTTTAAATTGTCCAAGTCCAATGGATTTCTGTCCAAGGGAATCCTCTAAAGTCACCTGCAGGTTAATCAGTCTCCCTCTTTGAATGTGTACACAAACAGAAGCAAGAGTTTTGCCAGAGTGCTCCTTCAGTGAATCAAAATGAAGAGGAGAGCTCAGTCTTATATGCTAAGAATTTCTCTATGTGTGTTAGCTGGGAGAAAGGTAGTGTTGTGGTAAATGAAGTTTTTGAAAGAACATACCATTTATCTTTTTTATGTGGGCCTTCCTCCCCAAAGGACTCCACTGCTGAGCAGTTGTGCAGAATGCACATCGTTCCTGGTCTGCATTTGATAGAAGACATGATAAAAGCCAAGACTATGTGGACCCTGTCAGGACATCAGCTGACATTCACTAGCCAGGTATGGAGTCTCCTGAAGGCCTGGGTCTCTGTTTTCACATGGGACAGACTGGAGCCTGAGCATGGTTTCCTTGATGGGCTTTCTTCACCAGAGAACCTTTTTCTGTGATCAAAACAACAAGTTTTGTGCAGTCTAAAGCAAGGTGGTTTAAGACCAGACCCCCCAAGCAATCACAGTGTCTCACAGACAACCAGGAATCCAACATGTGAATGGTGTTCCCATGCTCTCCATCTGCACTGTGTTCTGGAGAAGAGACCTTTTCCCTACACCATCAGTAGCTACAATGTCCATGTGGCTGACATGGAAGAGGCAACAAAGTCTCTCTTCAGACTGCATGCTCCCCTGAAGTTTGTATGCTTGGACACAGCCACATGCTGAATATTTCCTCTTCTAGTTTCTCTTTTCCCCTCTTTCTATTTTATTTTCCTTAGTCCTCCTAGCAAAGAAATTTTCCCTGTTGTGTTCTGATAAGGAAGGCTCTTTTCTTCCTCTTCCAATTGACTCACATTTTCCAGTATCCACTGCTCTCTCTCCATCCTGCACCTTTCCTGCACACTCACAGGTGGCCAAGGGGGAGAGCCCTGTGTTTCCTCTCTGAGGATCCAGCCTTGGCCTTGAGGTCTGGGTCATAATACATCAAAAGGACAAAGCACTATTGGGAGCAGGGGAATCCGAACCGAGTGTGTCAACGCTCCTTTTAAAATTCTTTCCTGTTTGTTTACTGAGGAGTTTTTTGATCTGGGAAGTCTGCCCTCCCCTTCCTTTGTTTCAGACAGAATCCTCAGTGATGTGAACTGAAGTTTAGGGCAGGGAGGAGCAATTTAAAATGCACATGGTAAAATGAAAAGCACAGGAAAGCTGTGCTTGCCTGAACTTGAATCATGGCTGCAGCAGCAAGACTTGGGTGCTTAGTTTGTAGGTTAACCTTGGGACAGCCTCACACACCAGGCTTCAGTGCATGGATCCATGCAAAGTGGAAGGACCAGACACATGCCTTGTGATTCAGTGAGCCTGACTGCTTTGGCTTTGTTGTGAAGACTCCTTGTAGGCATAATGAGTCCCTAAAAGCTGTGTTCAAAGCTGTAATTCCAGGATTGCCTCCAAACCATTTATGTGGTGGTCAGGGCATCTTTTTGTGATCCAGAGCTGTGGTCAAGCATTGCTCACAGTCAAACTTAATTCTGGAGCAGGGTGTCCCAGGTGAGGTCTTGTTTTTCCTGTAATATGACTTAAAAGTACCACTCAGGATCAAAATATCACCCAAATTCAAGTAGAGTGGGGTGCTTGTCTTACACCCAGGCCATCCCTTAAATTTACTTTTTCGTGAGTAACTCTGGCTGTGCCTTCCCCTTGCTGACCCATAGGCAGGAAGCACTGATTTGCAGTTCTATCATTTGTAGTTCTATCATGGTAACACAGGTGTACCACAAGGAAATAACATCATTATTATTATTATTATTATTATTACCCAGACATACATCAAGTCTTTCCGGTATCAAGACCTGCCAGGGGAACTGTACAACATCTTGCAATCAAACCTCCCAGCAGCCAATGGCATCATACATATTGTCAACAGCCTCAGGAAAAAAACCAGCACTGACAACCTCAGAAATCCACAGGTACAGAAGCATTCATATTTCTTCTCTTTTATGGGGCAGCAGAATAAACACTTAAAAAAAAAAGCTTTTTTTATCATTAATCTTCCAAGTCAGTGAGGCTTTTTTAAAAGGGAAAAGGCTATTTATTTTGTTTTCAGCTCTGATAAGGCCTGCTAGGTACTATTAAAATACCATTAAAAGTAGCTAATAGTACTGCATAAACCAGATAAAAATCTTGCAGTGATGCTTTTACAGTGCTTGGATGAGTAGAGCATTCTACTTTCATGAATAAAAGCATTGCAAATGAGCTCTTCTTCAGTTGTACCTTACAGAATATGTATCTTACAGGACAAGGATTGAAAAGTATTTTTCACATAAAAATCAAATGTAGATTTTCTTTAATTGGTCTGTACTGCATTTTGAAATTATAATCAAAAAGTTGTCTTTGTGTTAAAAATATTTTAAATGAGAACAAATAATCATTAGATTGTGCCCATCTCTTTGAGGTTCATGGTCTCCTGTAGATTTTTACATGCAAAGCACAAGATGGGCATCCCAGTATGTGCTCAGAGCTTGCTTCAGCCCCAGCCATGTTTTTCCTCATTGTATCTTCTTGCAGAAAACCATTGGTGAGATTCTTGCTTCAATGGAGGTCTTCAGTAGATTTGAAACTATACTGGAGGTAAGCAAGTTTGTGTCTGCCCAGGAAGCTGCTGTACAAAGCCTGCTGCTGATCTGGGAGGAATTTTGAATAACATTTAAAAATACCTCAATGGTTTGGCTTACTTTCTGAAAGTTTTATTCTGTGTAATTTCTTATTTTCTTATTTTACCTAAGCAAATATAATGGAAAAGATTGGAGTTTTCACATCTATAGGGGATCTGGCACAAGCAGCAAGGGTACATGCCTCTTTCCCATCTTCCTCCCCATGTCCCCTTCCCCTTGTCACTGGAGAGTTGTTCTCCAAAGCATGTTTAGTTCTTGACCACAGTTTAGTCTGTGTGTGTGTGCTTGTGTGTTTAAAGCATGCAGGGAGCATTAGCCCAGGACTCCCTTGCTCCTATTTGCTGCATTCCCACCAGTGGCCTCATTGTCCCAGCTGTGGTTTTGTGGCACTGATGCCTCTGTTATATCACACACCTGCCCTTGGTGTCCAGTTGCCTCTTGCACATTTTGCTTTTCAACTGCTCTGCCTTTAGTGCATTGTTTCATGTTTCCTCTCACTTCCTGCTGGACACCCCTCACTAACCCGTGCTAGATCCATGATGAAATCTTCTACTGTTTTTGCAGAACTGTGGCCTGCCTGCAATTCTGGATGGACCAGGCCCCTTCACTGTGTTTGTACCCAGCAATGATGGTGTGGATAGGCTGAGAGATGGAAGGCTCATCTATCTTTTCACAGAGGTGAGAGCCCATAGTGCTGTAGGACATCCTGAGCTGACTGAGTTGCACTGGGCTATGCTGGAATGACCTTGTGGAATTCATCTGGTCGTTGCTGAAAGTTGTTCTTCCTGGGGATGGCTAAACCATGTGTTTGTTTCTGTAAGGCTCTGGGAGAGAAGTGGGTGCTGCTGGAACCTGCAGTGGGAAATGTGGTTAGCCAGATTGCTTAAATCTGGTGTTTGACTTTCATTCCTCACCCCAGCTTTGGTCAGGGGAAAATGAAGAAACTTATTTACCAAGTGAATTCACTGCTATAGGCATTGCCATTGTCAGTCATTGATTAGAAGAAAATGTAATTGCCATCTCTTACTCCTGAGCATTGAAGAGGTATCTGATTCTGATGCTCTCTTCTTTCCTTAGGGCATAAATAAGCTTCAGGAACTGGTGAAACATCACATCTACACTTCAGCAGCGGTAAGGCAGGCAGCTCTAACCCCAGACCTCCTTCAGACCAACAACTCTCTTGTCTGGCAGAGAGGTCACAGAGTTGATGACTTCAGTTGCTACTTCTTGAACTTCCCCTGCAGGAGCAGAGATGTGACTCAGGATCTGATGAGGCAAAATGTTTACCATGAAAGGGCTTGCCAAAAGGGACAGCTGTGCTCTCCATCAAGAAACTCTGAGTTTTCTGGAGTGTTGGTGCTCCCTAGTTGGATGGCCTTTACAATGAAAATATTGTCCAGCAGAGTTTGCTGCAGGACACAAAAATAACAATTGTCCTGGTTCTCAGAGCTTCTCTCTACTCAAATCATTAAGTTTCTCCGTACAAAAGCTGCAGTTTGCATTTTTTTTTCTGCCTTTAAGTTTATTTTTTCAGTCAAAATATGTTCTCTATTATGCATATGGCTGAACTTGCATTGTTTATTGAATAAGTCCTAGAAAAAAACCTTATTAGTCTGACCCTACTTGCAGCTGTATTAGTAAGAGATGCTGTTAGTGAGACTTGATTTCAGCTGTGCTGGACAGTCACCTAATCAAGGAATGAAAACCAAGGCAGCTGCCACCAGCACTGCTGTGTTTGTGGTTCTGCAAACAATTCACACAAAGTCCTGGATTACCCTCTGACCCATTGCTTGTTTTTAAGGTATTTCATGAAATGTAAATGTTAAGTCCCCTTGAGAAGTTTTTTAAGTGGCAGGAATCATGGAAGGATTCTGTAAGCTGCACTGAAATGACCCTGCTTTCTCATGGTACCTTGTGTTTTTATTTCAGGTGACTGTAGAGCAACTGATAATGATGCCACACATTGTTACAATGGCTAACCAGATACTGACCATCAACATTAGTGCAGATGTAAGTGTGAATCAAAAGCCTTTGGAGCAAACCCTTCTGTGCTAGGAGGAAGTCTGGTGGTGTTCTGAACAATGTGGTTTCACCCAATCTCTGCTTCCTCCTCTGCTTAAAAAACTGGACTTAAAGAGAGCATTGAAGTAGTTTTCTTCTTATCTAATCTATGACTCCACTAAGAGGCTTGACCATTCATGTGGTTGCCCTTGATGCTGTGAACCATCTGTTTCCCTCGTTGACTTTATGTAGTTGATCTTGTCTAATGGGCTAAAATTGTGTTTCTGCATCAGGGAAGAATTCTGATGGATGAATCAGGGATCCCCTTAAACATGAGAGATATTGTGGCGTCAAATGGTATCATTCACACCTTGGATGGCATCTTCATCCCTCCCTCAATCGTTCCCATTTTGCCTCACAGATGCAATGAAGAGCAACACAAGATTGTGATGGTAAGTCAGCTTCTCCCATTCTCATGCTCAAGCACAGCTGTGCACCCCACACTGACCTGGAGGGCCAAAAGCAGGCTGTGTAAACTGCATTTGGGAAATGTGGGCTGCCTGAGACTTCCCCTGGTATGAACTTTGGCAGCACTGTCAGTGTTTCTTCTGCTTGCACTTGGCACTGCTTTCCTGCTAATCAGCAGATGTTCCTTGTAGGTTGTTGTTCTTTCCGTGCACCCATCCTACCTCTGATTCCAAAGTACATCTGCCTTTTTCCTCATATGATCTCTTCCCACTAGAGCTGCTAACTCGGCTGACAGAGCTTTGTTCCCACCTCTGTGAGCACTGGTGTCCTGTAGCGTGGACAGGAAGCAGGCATTCAGTAGGCAGAGCTACAAATGCTGTGCAATATTCTCACATGAACTGTTTCATATACAGTATTTGAGGTGCTTGCTCCCCTGTTTGATCCTTGGTAGGTTACTGAAGAAAGAAAATGAGGCTCTGAATAGCAAGAGGTTTGGAGAGAGACAAGGAGTCAGTATCCATATAACTTGCTGATTCAATGAGTCTTGCTGCTTGGATGCTCAAAATGCTTTCCAGCCTAGCAGCAGATCTGGTGGCAGAGAGACTCAGAGGGTGCAGACAGACCCCAGCTTCAGGCAGGTACAAGCATCTCCTTGAGACACATGAGAAATTTTATTGAAGTGATAAACTTGGCACATTTCAGAGTGTGGAAACTAATAGTAGTTAAATACTTCAGATAGACGTGATGATGTTTTGGGTATATGTACTGGGAACAGTAGCTCTGTAGCATTCTTGGCATGGGGAAGGGGTTCCTTTGAGAAGATTACATTTTTGCCTCTTCTTTTCTTAACAGGGCTCTTGTGTGGACTGTGAGGCCCTCAACAACAGCATTTGCCCACCTGGCAGCAAGGAAATGGTAAATATTTGTAGTTATTTCTGTAATTTCTTTATATAATGACAGACACACTGACAGTTTCTAACTCAGCCACTTTCAATAAATAGGGAGCAGGAAAGGCAGCCAGTAGAGAGGCTTGTTAGAGGGTATGTATCCATGCCTTGTGATCCCAGACTGGTGCTCTCTGCACTCTCTTATTCTGAAGTCTGCGTGCTGAATCAATGTGGACCACGGTGAGAAATTCTGGTCTAAATGAAATTGTAGATTTGCAGCTTTCAGCATTTCTGCTCTGCCTCAGGCAGAGCTTTCCTGCTCGCATGCAGGGTTTGCCAGCTCCTCCGGAGTCTCAGAAGCAAGCCTGATTCCACTAGTACCATCCAGTACTATATCACAGCCAGAGAATCACAACAACCTTTCTGCACTACAGAGAGTGAGAAACATTTTGTTCCTGGCCTCTGCTCCCTGTTGATTCAGAGATGAGCAGAGCTAGCTGAAGGTGGAGCAAGGAGGAGTGCTGCTGTTTGAGTTATCCCATGCTGAGGTTAGCAGAACAGCAAGTTCCAGGAAGTCACAATGTGAAGGCCAGACCCAAGATGTTGTTTGTGAAAGCCAGAGAGGTGCTCACCACCCTTAAACTCTTGGGTGTCCTCTGAGAGATCTGGCTTTCAGGAGAACTTGCTAATGCAGTCTCAGCATGGATGTCTGAAGTAGAGCTCTGCAAAATCACTGGTTGCTCATTTTCCTCTCTGACTGAGGCTGACAAAGCCAGAATCATCTGGGGCCCAGTTCTACCTGTGCCCAACTCCAAGACAGGTCACTGAACATTGTTTCAAAGTTATTTGCAACCCTTTCTCCTATGTCTTCCTCTCTTCGTCTCACCTTCATCTTTTTCCTTCCCTCCCTCCCTCCGTCTCCTTACTCCTCCTATGCCCCACTCTCTCCCCTCTCCCCTCTCCTATCTCTTTCCTCCCCTCTTTCTTACTCTCTATTTCTCCCCCCTGCTGCCTTTATCTCACCCTTGGGTCCTGTCCCTCCCTTCCTCCCCCTGTGCTTGCTCTCTCCCTTATCATAGATACTATTATTAAACTAAAGGGCAGCACCTTGGCTCAGACTTGGGGACTCTTGGGAGTAAAAGGAGGCCACCGTGTGCCTTGGTTCCTCCTAGGCCTGCCATAACTGTGTGCAGTTCACCCTGGCTCCTCAGTGAACTTCCTCAGCCCAGAGATAGGCACACTTGCTCTCTGCAGCAAAAAGAGCAGAGGGGAAGGTTACAGTGCTGATGGCTTGTTTTGTTTGTACAGGAACCAACGCTGTCCCCAAAGGAATGTGTTTACATCCATGATCCACAAGGCCTGAATGTCCTGAAGAAGGGGTGCGCCAGGTACTGCAATCAAACCATCACGGTGAGTGTGGTGGAGGAACACTTTCCCTCTGCAAGGAGCTCAGCTCTGCTCTTCCTCATTCACCAAGAAGAGCTCTGAGTCGAGAGGGCTGGATGGGAGCAAAAGGAAAGTTGTCCCCAGGACCATCACATAAATGAGCTACCTGCTTTTCCTTTGTCTGAGAGAACACAGGGCACCAGCCTACTGCAAATGTTAGAAAGCAGCTCAGTTAAATATGAGTGCCATAAATAAATAAATAAAATAAGGCATCCCTGCTGTGACCAGCCAAGCTGTAGGAAGCCATGATGGTGCAGTGTTAACTGGAGTGTCCCAGCTTTAGCATTTCTCCCAGAGGAAGCTGAGCACAGGGAAAATGCTGCAAGCTGTGAAGTGATTGCATCCTGTTTATGAACCACCGTCAGATGGTTCGGGAAGGTCTCTCATAGTGAATTTATGGACCTCGTGTTTGTCTGCAGCTCCTGAGCTCTCACAGTGCCAACTCTATGGAATGATTTGTGGTTGTTTCATTAAATACTGCTGATTGTTTGTATTATGATTGTTCTTCCTTTGGACAGTCATGACAGGGCCTGCAATCCAGGACTGCTCCATCTCTCCACAGGAATGCAGTCCTGGGCAAAGATAAAGTAAGAGTGAGTGGGCCAGCCATTAAAGAATTAAAAGTTCATAAAAAACATGGACCCTGTGTGTTGAAGTCACAGAACAAGCAGAAAATAATGGTTTGTTCTGAGAAGAACAGACTGTGAGCAGGAAGAGGGGCATTGTTGAAAAATAATTTAAGTGCAGGAGGTCCTAGGTGCCAAATGCAACATTCTGTTTCCCTCCATGGCAGAGACAAGGACCAGAATTTCAGAATTACGAGCACAGGATTACTCTAGGAAATTCTTGTTAAGTCATGTCATACCTTACCAATTTTGCTTCTTTTTTCAGAAACCTGGATGCTGCAAAGGGTTCTTTGGTCCAGACTGCATGCCGTGCCCAGGGGGATTTTCCAGTCCATGCTATGGCCGGGGAAATGTAAGTGTGGAGGAACCTTCTGCACTGCAAGGAGCAGTTGCATCAGTGTGGTTTGAGAGTGTAGCTGTAGATAAGTACAAATCAGAGTTTGTGCTCCAAGGCTGAGCCTGCAGCAGTGGTAGCAGAGGATCCAGAGAGAATGGCATACATTCAGTGTGAATCAGGTCATGGCTGTTGGGGACAGCTCTGGCTGTGTGGGATCTTGTATTACTACCACCACTCTTCAAAGTCCTGTTTGTTACTGTGAGTATCAAAGTGCCTTTGATGGATATCAAGGCCTTGGCATTTCCCTGAGTTTCAATCACTTTGGTTTTCTTTTTGTTTTCCTTCCAGTGCAGCGATGGCATACAAGGGAATGGCAACTGTCACTGCTTTGAAGGTTTCAAAGGCACAGCCTGCCACATCTGTGCAAACCCAAACAAGCACGGCGAGAACTGTGATGAAGGTTGGTAACTCTGATGGAGAGACTAAAGTAAAAGGTAGAACAAGGATAATGGTGCAAATTCATGTATGCTGGATTCCCTTCTGTCAAGACCAGCATCATGAGTGACAAAAATATCATCATGTGTGTCCCTTCAAGCAACAGTGGAGAAAACATGTTTGATATGACAGTGGTGATGGGAGTTTGGAAATATCAACCTAATTTAGATCTGTCCTGTTAGGAAACAAAAGACAGTTGACAATGACCTTGAGCTTGATAGCCTAAATTTGAGGCTGTTCTTACAGCCTATAGAAAATGTGGACCCAAGCAGTCACAGGATCTGTTCCCTGGCCAGGCTCAATTTGTGATGGATGTGTCTCAGCAGACATCCCTCTGTCAAAAAACAAAAAAACTGGGATGATTGTTTGATGTCACACGAGATTGTGAAAGAAAGTTGGGAATTTACAACTGTGGTGGATTCTGGACTTTTTGTGCTTACTGACCTTACTGCATGTCCTTGACAGATTGTGGCTGTGTCCATGGTGTCTGTGACAATAGGCCTGGCAGTGGGGGGGTGTGTCAGTCCTGGTCCTGCAAGGAAGGCTACACAGGGAAATTCTGTGACAAGACATCCAAGAACTGTGGCCCGAGTGGGCTGTCCCAGTACTGCCACCAGCACGCTGTCTGCAGCCTCAATGACACTGCAAGGTCAGTCTTTGTGGATCATGCAGGGGCACAGTGCCATATGAGTGCCATAACTGTGGCTGTGTGTGTGTGTCTGTTGCACAGGATTGTTTGAGTAACTCAGCCAACCTGCTGGTAACCAATGTTGCTTGCTTGGGGGACTGCTCTACCTGTGTCCCTTCTGTGTTTACACTTTTAAGGTGCATCTGCATGGATGGATACGAAGGGGATGGGTTTTCCTGCCAGCCCATCGACCTGTGCAGTCAGCCACAACGGGGAGGTTGTTCACAGAATGTAAGTGGGGTCAGACTGTGAAGCATGGAGAGGCAGCTCCTCTCAATCAGAGCAGGGATCCAGGACTCCTGGGACTGTTACAGATTTTGTGTGTTAATTTTTCTTGTCTGTCAGATGAGGTGGAATAACAGGTGGCTTGACACAGTCATTGTAAAGATGTCTGTCATTTGGGTTGGTGCCAAAATGTGACACTCCAAGTCAACACCAAGTTTGGCTGGTTCACACCAGATATTTTATCAATCAGACAGATTAGCTGTAGAGATAATTTTTGGTTTGCAATGATATTCCCCTCAAGCTCTGCTAACATGTGTCTCTTTCTCTGTAGTTATGTTCAGACTATACCTTAACTCTCAGATCCAACTCACATTCCCAGTAACCATCAACACTGCATTATTATCCGTGGTTAAAGACTGTGGTGCTTTATGTTGGAAATTGCTGCCAAATGGTCAGACCTCATCAGAAATTAGACCCTTCAGTCAGAGGAAGACATTGGGCCATATAGAAGAGAATAGAATGGCACTGGGTACAAAGTAGGTCTTTCCTGAGAGAGATCTATCATTGATTCCATTCCACATGTCCAGGCAGGAGATTGTGGTCCTCCTCTTCAGGGAATACTTATTGTGTAATGGAAGAGCTTTACACGATGATAATGAATGCCCTGTGAGTTCTGAGCAACCTTAGACACAAATGTCTACCTCTCTTAAAAAACAAAACGTTTCCAGAATCATTTTATTATGAAGCTTTCCATTACTCTTCTGGAGAAGATGCTTCCACCCCCCATCCCCAGTGCTGGAATCAGAGTTGGTCAGTCAGAAATTCCCCACAGTGTGAGGAAGGAGATTTTTTGCTGTATTTTCATTGCACTCTCTCCCTTCTGCTGAATGTAATTCCTTCTCTCTCCCTTCTCCTGAAGGCCCTGTGCACCAGTACAGGCCCTGGCACTGCCACCTGCCAGTGCAATGTGGGCTGGACTGGGGATGGGAAGGTCTGTGTGCCCATAGACAACTGCATGCTGGAGAGCAGAGGGAACTGCCACCTCAACGCTGACTGCGTTTACATCGGGCCTGGACAGGTATGAGCAAAGCTAAGCAGCCTCATGGTAGAATTAACACCTCCTCAGCTGCTCTGAGATGGCCTTGGACTGCCAGGGATAAAAATTGGGCTGGCCAGCAGCCAAGTTTGCTTGTCTACAGCCAGAAACACCAGCTGCAGCATCAGAGTGCACTCGCATGTGAGATGCACTGGTGTGTTCAGGACTGCTACTCGACTCTGGGGCTTGTGCAGCAATGCAGCTTGATCCAAGGCACCAGCTGCTGCATCCCCCTGTCCTCAGACCACGGCATTGAAGAGCATGTGCAGCTGTTCAGACAGTCTGTGGAGGGAGCTGGGCCAAGAGTGAGGCATGTTGAGATAGGAGGAAGGCACTCATGAGAGGGGACTTCTCAGGATGCTGCTTCTCCCCACTGAGCCAGGGGAGAGTTGCACAATGTGCTGAAAAAAAAGGTACAAAAGTTGTAACAGATCTTAGTGAGGTGAGATGTGCAAGTGCTCTCCTAGATATCTTGAAAGCAGAAAGCTTTGAAATCAACTCCTCTCCTCTTTCTGCCATTCATAAAGTCTGTGTTATTCCCTAAAAACCTGGAAATGAAGAAGGAAACCATCATCTTCAAGTGACTCCCACAGCCAAGCATTGCAAGAGATCAATGTTTTGAGTAACCAGGCAGCTTGTGTGCTGTGATAGAGGATGATGCTCTGCTAAGGAAACAACTCCACATTTCCAAGTCTTGAGGGACCAGGAAGAAAACTTGGGAAAATAAATTAAGGATAACTTTTGCTGCCTTAGACCTTTTTTGGATAGTAAATGAGGATGCTCTGGTAAGTCTATAAAACTGAAATGTCTCTTTCTTGCAGAGCAAGTGTGTCTGCAAGAGGGGTTATGCTGGCGATGGCCACAGCTGTGATGCCATCAACCCTTGCCTCATGGACAATGGTGGCTGCCATGACCTGGTGAGTAACTAAAGAGCTGTCCTAAAGCTGGCATGGCAGGGGAGGCTCACCTGCTCACTGACAGGTTTTGCAGCAGCCATGGCATCGAGAGAATTGCAAGGGTTTATGTTATGGCATCTTGCTGGCCTGCACGGATGTGCTCCAAAGATGGATCCTCTGATTTTTGTGGGTTCACACAACCAAAGCAATGACCTAGGCTCAGCTGCATGAGGGGATCACTCAGTGCCACCATAAAGGCAGCAAGTGGAAGGTGTTTGTGTGTGCTACTCTAGCCCAGCCCTTGGAAGGCCAGAATTCAATTCTGAGATAGGTGTAACACTACATAACCTGTGTTTGCTCTCTAATTTCTCCTTCCTTTCCTTGTGTTTGCAGGCTTCGTGTGTACCCCTGGGTGGAGGAGAGAGATCCTGTGTGTGCTCTGAAGGCTACATGGGAGATGGCATGACATGCTACGGGGACATTCTAAAAGTTAGTGAAGGGCAAATGTCTGAGGCCTTTTTGAGGCTGGAGAGAACTGGCTCTGCTCTCACTTTACTTTTCTCTGTTACCTGAGTTGACTCCTTCTCCCAGCATCAGCTTGAAGCACAAGTGTATTCCAAAGCCACAGGGACAGAAGCAATGCCAAGACTAATTACTGCCAGTGAAACCATAAATTTCTAAGCTGCTTCTCCCCTGTGCAGGGAGCACCTGTCCTGTGCTATAAGTCATCTTTCCTTTGTTGCTTGGAAAGTTTTTCAGGTCAGAGCTGTCAGGCCCATTTTCTGTCATTAGAAATATCAAAGGCCATTGTAGATTCAATCTTTTGTCCCTGATATGCTTTAACTCACTGCAGATGAGTTGGAAAGAGTTTGTTTATTTGGGAATGTATTTTTTTAATGGGTGAAGTTTGGTTTTGAAGTGCCCATCTCTCCTCATAATACATGATGCCTGTAATGGTTGTGAAGTGAGAAGAATGTCTTAAGTCACTGTTGCAGATTTGATATTTCAAATGGCTCCTTTCCCTCACCCTGAGTCCCCCAGCCCTGTACCCTGTGCTCAGCAGAGGTAACTCTTCTGTTGTTTCTATTTGAAAGGAGCTGGCCAGGAATTCCCACTTTGCAGGCTTCTACAACTGGGTTAAGGTAAGAGAAACCATGGGACACCCACACATGTAAGTTCTGTAGAAGTAAAGTCTGTGAGTGAGCCTGTTAAAAGACATGCAACTCCCTTTATCTTCAGAGAAAACAAAACAAAGCAAGGTAGAAATGGTTACAGAGCAGACATGTAGAAAAGCTGTGGAGTTTGTGGCAGAATGAGGGTCATGAGTCTGTTTTGGGGGCTTTGTTTCTCTCACAGGAGGAAGCTGGGGCTGTGTTACACTTAATTTTCATGGTTGTACCATCTGTAACTCCTGGCCATCAAAAAACAGCACAGAAGGGAAAAAAGGGGTAGCATTATAACACTATTTTTCAGAACATCCTTTGGGGCATTAGACTGTGTGTTTGTTCCTTTTCTCATTGCTGCTTCCCTGTCTTTGGTGTGGGAATTAATCGAGACCCTCCACAGACTGCAGCAAGCCTGTAGAATGGACAGCCTCTCACTGAGCTTTAGCTCACCTGGCCTGCTGCATACATTGCTTTTGCCAGCAATTATTTCGATCCCTCCCCCAATACTGATGTTGGGGGTTCAAAAAGGATTCATGGGTATGATTGAATGTGTTTGAAGGAAAACTGAATTGGGAAAGTAGAGCTTAAAGCAGCAGGTTTTCCCTTGGCAATCAGGTGGCAGCTGTTTTGGCTAAACCACCTGTGGCATTCATTGATTGCCATGCCCAGGAGAGCCCAGGAGAGCCTGCTGTGCTGCTGAGCACGTGCTGTGCTCCTTCACATCCCTTTCACGTGGCTGTGAGAGCGGGATGGCTGCTGGGTGTATTTTGCACTGCAGATGTGGCAGTGGCGTGTCTTATTTGTTCATTTTTGTGCTTTGGACAACAGAAATCTCTCTTCAGCATCCCAGCAGGAACCAATGTCACTGTCCTGGTGCCATCAGAGGCAGCTATCAAGAATTTGAGCAACGCTGGCAAAGATTTCTGGTTGACCCCCTACACGCTGCCATTTTTAGTCAGGTACAAGGAGCCTCCTGCCTTTGCTTTACTGGGCCAAACAACAGCAACAGAGCCATGAAATGGATTTTTTCTCGTGCATGACCAATAAGGAGATATCTTGAGATAAATATAGAAGCAAATTTAAATATCTAGCAAGCAAAAATTAAGTAGGCATTTAAAACATAACAGACCACAGACCATGAGAAGTGGGTTTATTTTTCATGTATTTGCAGAGGGAGATTTTCCCAGTCAGATGGCATCAGAACAATTCTCTCCGTTGTTCTCTCCACATGCTAAACTACTTCGTGTGAGAGATGTGAATGTTGGGTGTTGGGTCTTATCTCCCAGTCATTACCAACAGTTCCCTAATCTTATCTTTATCTGATTTTGTTCCCCTCAGAGCCCACTTCCTTGAAGGTGTCTTCACTGCTGAAAAGCTCAGAAAGTACGACGGGCCAGAATTACCCACTCTCAACCCACAGACCAGATGGCAGATAAACACCACGAGTGGTGTAAGGGTTTCTTACATAAGGCTCGTGTACCAACCTCAAATTTAACTGCTGAGGGGCTGCTGTATCCAGTGGGGAGCCTGGATGGGACACTGGTGCCCTCAAATGCAGGCATCTTTCAAAAGCTGTACCCAGATTAACCACGTGCAGCCTTGAATGAACAATGTATTTATTTTGAGCTTGCTTGGCATTTCCTAATCCTTTTGCTTCTCCCTCTGGTCCTTGTGCAGGTATTGACCATCCAGAATGCAAGTGTAGTTGTCAGTGACATCCCTGCCAGCAATGGCATTATCCATGTCCTCAGTAAGGTATGTCAGCACATGTGACACTGGGAAACGCTGCAGTTGTAGCAGCAGGTTTGTGTAGCAGCCTCTGTGATAGGGCCAAGGAGGAATACATGTCTGGACAGTTAGGAAGGGATATAAAGGCAAAATATATGAGGTTATCACAAGGTCCTGACAGATGTTTCCTGTGCAGCAGTGTTCAATGTTTAAAACATTTGTCTCCAGGACAAGTGGGAGGAGAGTTCCCCTTCTCTTGGCTGGTAGCTGAGTTCAGGCTATTGCAGGATTGTGTTTTAATTGCCTTTCTTGAAAGCAGGGCAGGAGTCCAGTGTGATTCCCCTCAGCCCCTTGCTCAGCCTTGCTCTGAACCCGCTTTTTCTGCAGGTTTTGTTGCCGGCCCCAGGAGATATCCCACCGAGCCCTCCTGGGCTGCAGGAACAGCTCAGCACTGTGGCCTCATTCAGCACTTTCAAGGAGTTGCTAGAGGTAAGCAGTCGAGGTGAGCACAGCTGTCACTGTCAGAACTGTCTTTTGAGCAAATGCCCACCTTACCCCGTGCTGGGGGACCTAAATTTGGACTGCCTGGTAAGAAAGGGAGATCATGTGTGTCCTACATGAGGGATCTTCTAGGAAAGCCCTTCTGAGCAGCCAAAGAGTTATATAACTACAGTTAGATCTCTGGATCACTGGCATGTGTTACAGTGGAAGATGACCTGTCTACTGCAGGTGCTCTCATCCTTGTACAAGGCAGAGAAACCCAGAGGAAAGGGAAGGCTTTTTCATAGCTGGGAAGCTGCTCTTATGTCAGGCAGGATGAGGAGCAAGCAATCAGATGTGTGTGGCTGAGTAGAAGTTGTATATCCCATTTTCAAGCATTTCCTCTTGCCTTTGTAATTGATCTCATGTGTGGTTTGGATTTTAATGAGTCCAAGGGTAATTGCTAATGTTACTGTTTGGACATTTTTTAGGAGTACCAGCTCATTGGGAAAGTCGAGTCCTCTGAACAATACACAATTTTTGTTCCTGGAAATAATTCCATTGAGGAGCACTGCCGTGCTGCCAATGTGACCCAGCTGGTAAGCTCACTGCTTGCGTGCAGTTTGAATCTGTGTTGTGGTGAGTGCAGGGGCATGTACACTGCCAAATGGCAAACAAGCTCAGGGGATTTCAGCATGGAGAGGAGATGAATATCTGATGCTAAAAGCTGGTAGAAATGTGGCAGAGAAATGAGAGAATTTCCTGTGGTGTTGCAGTGGGATCTGAAAAGAGTATTTGGACCCTAAGTGCAGAGTAAATTATTATGTGGATAGATGGCACAACATGTTCCACTTCCTGGCTGGCTGTGGCTATTTTCAGACTTCTGAAAGGTTCCAAAAAACATTAATGGCTTCATCAAGTATCAGAATCATCAAGTGTGATCAGTCATCTGTGATAGTTGCTAAGCTCTGTGGGCTTAGTTAGCCATTACAGGTTCTGAGGAACACTTCTTATGGCATACCTCTGACTGAATTGTAGTCTAGGAAGTCAAAAGGCTCCTAACATTTGTATTTTTGTGGATTTAGGACAATGAAACAGTGCAGTACCACATTGTACTGGGAGAGAAGGTCTTGCCCGCGGACTTGAGAAGTGGAATTCATAAGAACAGCATGTTAGGCCTCTCCTACTGGCTAATGTTTTACCAAAACAGCACCCAGGTAAGGGAGGCAGACTGTTCTGCCATCTGAGGGTCTGGCTTGACCTCTCACTTTCTAACACTGGTGACTCAATACTCCCACTTCTCTTTTGCACACCCTCACAAGTTTACTGATGTGACTGTCTGGCAGCTGCCAAGCAATCCATGCAAAAGGAGCTGAAGGTTATCATCTCAGCTGTTTTCTTCTGCTTTGCAGAAGTTTGTCAATAATATTCCTTTGGATGGAAAATCCTTTGAGACGAAGAATGGCATCCTGATCGGGGTGTCCCAGGTGCTGCAGATCCAGAAGAATCGCTGCACTGCCAATACCACCACCATAGTGAAGGTAATGGTGATGACCAAGGAGCTGACACCATTTCACAGGGTTCCTCCACCTGCTGAACCAAGCTGATAGATAACAGCCAACCTGCCTTGGCTTTCCTCATGGATGAGGCAGTAGGTTGTGGGGTAACCCCAGATAAGCCTCATGAAATGGGGCATCGGGAAGATTTGGCACCTCCTACCTGGAGATTCTGTACATCTAATGCAGCTCTTGTGCAGATCATGTTCAGTTCCCTTGCTGAGCCTCTCTCACAGTGCCAGCCATGGGGCTGGCTAGTGCAGGGACTCCCAGATACTCAGCTGTGGAAGGAAAATCCAGCCCAATTCCTACATTCCATGACCATAAGCTCCCCTAGAAAATGCTGTCTGGTCTCCCTGGGAGTCATGGCCAAAGTCCAGCTTACATTTACCTGGTAGCTCATGGCAATTGAGCCACTAAACCCGAAGATTGCAGGGTTAGACCGAGGTAAGTCTGCCTGCTACAGATCAGGAAAAAAAGTATTTGCAGCCTTGTGTGAAGGAACCCCAGAGCTACAAAAATCCCTGAGGCTCAGGAAGGGTGTAGCATTTGATCTCTTATTTTGGTGTTTTGAGCCACACAGATAAAAACATCTTTGTCTTCATCCCAGCCAGCAGCCTGTAGAGCAGCATTTGTAATTCAAGATTAGTGTCTTGGTGTGATGTGGGTAGAGGGCACACTTGTGACTTGTCCTGTTCTCTGTGCCCTAGTCCCGGTGTGGCAAGTGTGAGAAGGGGATCAAGTGTCCTTCTGGATCAGTTCTTGTGGTGAGTCTTGGATTCATGTGACAGCTCACAGATTGGTTGCAGATAATGATTTGAGGTCCTTTTATTGCTCTATAGGTGTCATCTTGATACCTGAAAAAACATGCCCTTGAGTCCTCTGTGGCTCATGCATTGCCAAGGTTTGCAAGGAAAAGCAGAAACCAAGGAGGGGTTACACAGGAAAAACATGGACATGAATCACACAGCTCCATCCAGAGGTGGCTCCAGGCTTTGCCTGAATTTTAGGAGCCTTTTAGTTTCCCCACTTAACAGAGAAGAGATGTCTTCTAATTTATCTTTGACTCTTTTGACATTATCATCAAGGAAAGCCAATTTAGGGATGCCTGTAGCAATCTCCCTGTCTGGACCACTGATTTATTCAGACAGATGGGCTGGTTGTGCCTGTGGCTTGTTTGTTAGTGAGTGACAAACATTTCCAGAGAGGAAAATAACTAAGCACTTCATTTCCATGCTGACTGTGAATTGCCTGGCAGCTACATCTGGCTTCCTAGGCCTCACTGCTTTACCCTATGCCCAAAAGTTCCCAATTCTTTTTTTCTCAGTATTCAGACTGATGTGTACCATGGGTTTGGCAGGTAACAAATAGACTCTCTGTGGTGACCTCACATCCAGAGATGCCTCATTGGTCTCAGCTCTGGATAGTTCAGATTTTTCAGGCTATTCCTGTCAGAGACAAAGCAAGAACACTTCCATATGCACCAAAATGTACATTGTTTGTCTAAATATTGTAATATCTCCTATCTGTGTCTATGCCAATTATATCCTCAGGAACCTCCTGGGAGTAGGAATCTGGCTCGCTGTGAGTTGCGCTCTGCGGGTGCAAGAATACCTGGCTGCCATTTCACCTGTGCAAAAGTTTCTCTGGTGAGAAAAGCATTTGCCTCAGATTCATTTTGGCAAAAGCAAGATGGGTGTCACAAACACAGCCATGGAAGTGCAGGCTGTGCTAAAGTCCTGGCTGTGTTTGTGCCTTTGCGTAGCTGAGACTGGGCTTGTCTGGGAATCGCTCTCCATCCTGGAGGTGGAGGGCACTGGAGCAGAACAAGATCTGCAGAAATGTCTGCACAGTGATGGATTGAGATCTGCTGCTTTGGTATTGTTGCTCTGGGTTTTGTCCTGCAGAGGAAGAGAAGGAGTTGAGTGTTTGCAGTCTGGTTTCCTAAGGAAATGAGGCATGAATGATGATATTCTGCTTGTGCATGTGCCTTCCCGAATAACTGATGACTCATTGGAGCCGAACCAAAGGGAGGAGCAGAAGGTCTCACACCTCATGTTGTGTGTGTTATGGCCCCTACCAGTTTTGTGAAAATGTGTTGCTGGAAGAAAATACTTAGAGAGAAAATGGTAAAAGAAAGACTTGTGTGAATTTGAGGTCTTACAGGTGTTGCAGCATCACTTGGAAATTTTAGTGGGAATGGGAAATTGAAAAGGGGGAGAGGGAGTTAGACTTACTGTCCTCACATAGAGAGTTTCAGTCAGCACGTGTACTTCATTTGGCACTTTTGCAGCACTTCATCAGATGGTGTTTCTTGTCATCTGTACTGTCCAACATGCTTCCATCATGATTTCCTCCCTCCATGGCTAGATACAGAAAGAAGTGAGAGCAGTTAAATCAGGCTTTGGAACCAAATCACCTCTGATTGGCTCTCTGCAGAGCCTCTCTCTGCCCAGCAGAGAGATGTACTGAGGACACAGGCAGGAGATAGGCTGGAGAGGCACAGGACTGAATATTTGAGTTACTCACCAAAGGGCCAGTGCTTCTCAAGGGCAGTGCAGACCTTTACATGAAGCTCTGGGCAACAGAACACCCCATTTCCGGGTGTTCACTCCATCCTGCCTGTTCCTTCCATGTGTTGTCAGAAATCATGGCTGTCACACAGAGAGAGGTATCAAGCAGCTCCCACAACAAAGCTGTACCTTGTCTGTGCTGCACAGGATGGCTCACCCCAGCTTGTTCTTGTTGGTTTTCCAGAGGTCCGTCTGCTGCCCCGGCTACTACGGCCACATGTGTGAGATGTGCCCTGGGAAGCCAGGCCAGTGGTGCTCTGGGAACGGGGAGTGCCAGGATGGCATCCAGGGCAGTGGGGAATGCCGATGCCTGGAGGGTTTCCACGGCACTGCCTGTGAGATGTGTGAAGTGGGACGATACGGAGCCGACTGCAAATCAGGTGACACCGATGGCTATGGCAGCTTGGCTCTACCAAACTGCGTGCAAGGGCAGGAAAGTGGCCACATCTCAGCTCTCAGGAGGGGTGGTGGGAGGGCAGAAATGTCCCAAGACTCTGAGACAGGCAAATGGCTCCCAGGTCTCTGAGAGACAGCAGGAGTGAGCACTTGTGGCCAGCCAGAGGAGTGGCCCCATTTTGCATCCTCAAACAAGCATGTGCTGCCCATTATACAAAATTACAGCAAGTAGAGGCAGGTGGTTTGTTCCTGGGCTTTTTGGCCTGGCAGTGAGGGATCAAGACCTGATACTCCTGTGACATTTTCTTTTGATACTCTTTGACATTTTCTCCATGGCAGTTTGATGTGTTGGATTAGGAAAAGAGCAGCCAGTGAAATGGCAGCAAGACTCTGCTGGTGAGACCTGGCTGGTTTGGCAGTGGTGTTTGTATCTCCCCTGCAGAATGTGCCTGTGATAATGGCATTTGTAACGACGGACTGCGAGGGGACGGGAGCTGTGACTGCTTCCCGGGGTGGACAGGCCCTACCTGCCAAGAAAGTACGTGAGTGTGAAGTGGTGTAATAGTGGCAGAGAAATCTGAGTGATCCTCTTGAGTTGCTACAGCAGCTCTGTCTGCTCTGACCACAGGGTCACTGTACTCTGCATTCCCCCAAAACCTTCTCAGGCTCTGCTCACTCATTCCTGCACACAAGCTGCATTTCCTGGGACTTCCCCAACAGCACATGAGCCCTCGAGTAATTTTGGTAAATCAAGAAAAGCCTATCACTGCTTCTACCTCCACTGAGATTAGGGGCACCTCTAAAACAGCCCCTTGCTCTGGGAGAGAGATGGGAGCTTCCAGCCACATGGGGTTGACCATGACTCCTGTTGCTTGCCTAAGAATGTGGCAGGGCTTGATTTGAATTTTCAAAAGGCCCCAGTGTGTTTGCTGAGCTGCTTTTTCTGCTCACAGATCCATTCACTCAGGTGAGCTCAGGCCGTGGTCTGCAGTGTTCAATAAATCTGTCATTGTGTGTCAAAGTAACACATTGAAGATGGATTTGGGATTTTGATTAGCATTTGGGTGAGGAGAAACCTGAGCTTCTAAATACCTTGGGGTTTTAAAGGTTTGCACGCAAAGATTTATTTTATTGTGAATTTAGAAATAGAAATCAAGCAGAGCTGTCTTATCTAGTGTAAATGTCAAGCATGAAAGCAGTTCATCTTTTGCTTCAGAAGGGCCAAAGCCATATGGCTCTGTATGTCTGGATTAACAAGGTTTCAGTCTTTGTTTCATTCCCACCAGTGCAGAGGCCACACAGATAAAATCAAATTGATCCATTACTCAGACAGAGAACATCAAATTCACTCCCTTGCAAAGTGCCCAAACATAAATCCCATGAGATTTTCCTGCTGTCACATAGGACAAGAGTGTTAGCATCACTCCTGGTTTGCAGGCTTCTTTTCTCTAGATGGCAGAAATCGCCCCAGTTGAAAATCCCAGGTTATATTTGTGTTTTCTCTTGCAGGAATCAAGATTGACTTATGCAATAACACTTGCCATCAAATGGCCAAGTAAGTGCAGAGTCATCCATGTGTGTTTGTGTGTGTTTCACACAGGTGATTCTGCCTTAGGGCTTGGCAGAGGGCTGGGAGAAGGTGCCTACTCATTAAAGATGCATAATTGTCAGTTCCTTTCTGGGAACTCTCTTTGGAGCTGTGCCACGTGTAGTCTCTCCAAGGATTTTGTCTGTCCGAGCATAAATCTATTCCAAGTTCCTTCAGCATGTGTGGATGGAGAAAGCAGAGATTCCAAGGTAGTCCAAAGCTGGCCTTATTCATGGAGCAAATCAACCAGCCATTTACAAGCCCTTTCTGCCCCTGCCAAGGAATGAAACAGGGCTGGAATGACCCCCTCATGCTCCCTTCTCCATCCATTATCCACTCTCCTGTTTTAGGAACTGGGACCCTGCCATCCCCCTTGTACCTTGCAGAAGCTGGTGGGTGTGGTGAGGGTGCACTGTGGGAGGCCTGGGCTGGACACCAGGTCCTGGACAGCATGACTGGAGTGTTTGGAGCTGTAAAGGAATACCTGGGAGGTGCCTCCTGTGGTCACTGTGGTCTCTTGCATACGCCAGATTTGTACAGTGCTTCCCACCCACCGAGCAAATCAGGACATGTTGTCAGTGATTGTTTATCCCTGTCTTGTTTCAGCTGCCTCAACAGTTCCACAGATTCCCTCCCTACCTGCTTCTGCTCTGCTGGATACACAGGGAATGGGACCCATTGCACAGGTATGCCCAGCAAAGACAAGGTGAAGTAAATGGCAGGAAGTTGCCAGAGCAAAGATCACTCAAATCCTTGTACTCTCAGACATCCACCATGAACTCTGCCATGCCTTGGTAGAGATGTTTTCCAGTCCAGAGCTTTACACAGGATGCTCTTGATGTTGTTAAAGCCTGCAAGAGAGGGATAAAAAGGCAGGCAAGTGTAGGAGGGCAGTTCTTATTGCCTGATGCACATGAATGGGTTGTACTCATTCTAATATCACAGTATTGGTGGCAAAATTATAACAATTTTGGCCATGAATCCTTGGAATATGAGTGTGTCAATTCCCTAGAACTTTGTGATTCTTCTATTTGCTGGCCATGCCAAAGTCAGGTAATAGTGCAGCAGTAGAGCCAAAATGAGGTGAGATTTCAGGATACTGCAGCAGAGCTACATTACAAACCTTGTCTATGTCAAAAGCAAACAGACCAGGAAAAAACAAGTGATAAAATTGTAATAGTCAAAGCACTGGTAGACATTCCAATTTATTTTCAGTATTGCCCTTCTTGGAAAGTGAATAAGGGGGAAAAAAGCAGCTTATTTGCTTCAAGTGGCCTCTCTCAGGTCTGGATGAGGCCCCAAGCCCTTAAAGAACCAAAAGTTTCATCGGGAAACAAAGGGATTTTAACAAGATGTTGTGATTTTGTTAAGATAGGTGATCATTCTGGCACAGTTGATCATTCCTAGGTGCTCTGAGCTGATTTTGCTCCTCTTGTTTGTGGTCACAGAAATAGATCCCTGCACTATTGACCACGGTGGCTGCTCCGTGCACGCTGTGTGCACCAAAGTGTCCCCAGGAGAGAGAACCTGTGTTTGCAAGGAAGGCTATGCTGGTGATGGGACACTCTGCATGGGTGAGTGCTCAGGGTGTGTTTTGGGGGTGACAGAGAGGCAGCATCAATATTTAAGGGGAGCTTCAGACTGAAACACCAGTGTTTTGTTCTCAAACCAAAAGATCCCTGGGAGGTTTCTTGCTCTGATGCATGTCATGGAGAGGCCCAGAGGCAGAGGGTGAGGGCAGTCCCCCACAGTGGTGCTCTGAGGTGAAGAGGGAGTTAGGGAGAGTCCAGTCCTCTCATATTCTTTAAAGTACACCCAGACAGGCTTGGAATTTTCTGTGGGCAGATTTATCACAGCTCAGAGACCCACATGTGTCAGGAGTAGACTTGCAGTTGCACCCTATTCCTTTGCTATCACAAGACAATTTCCCAGGAAAAAGTTCCCCAAGCTGGAAAAATTCTCCCTGTTGCTTTCCCAATACCTCTTTGGATCACCAGTTCCCAGCTGCCTTGAGCAGCCCTCAGCAATAACTTGGCCTTATTGTTTTGCTGCAGAAATTGATCTCTGTCTCGAAAGCAATGGGGGCTGCCACACCAACGCAGAGTGCATCAAAACAGGCCCAAAGAAGGTGAGTGTGCAGGGTGGCCATCAGGACAACTTTATGGAAGTTGTCACAGCTGTGTAATGCCCTTAGAGACAGTCCTGTCCATTGCAGAGCCCTGCTTTGTGCTTACTCCCTCCCATGTAGAGAAATTTCCTGGGAAGAGCATGAAAACATTGCTGTTTCCGTGAGAGCAGATGGCTTTGCTGGCCAGAGGCTGAAAGCAGTCTCGGGTTATATTTGTTGTGGACACAAGCTTGGTTATTCATGGAGGCAGCAATGGGTGCTGAGAAGAGATGTCTTCGTCCAGGGCAGCCCTTGTGGGTCCAGGTTTGAGCCCAAGGGTCTGTTCTCTCTCCAGGTCGCCTGCAACTGCCTGCCTGGTTACAGTGGGGATGGTGTGAGCCAGTGCAACCCCATCAACTTGTGTGAACAGGTATGTCTGCATTTTGCTGCTTCCAGAGGTGAAGGCCACAGCCTGGAAGTGTTCCCTTCTCCCAGGAGTTAACAGCAAGAACAGCATGCGCCTGGTTGGTTGGAGCTGAGGTCTTGCCTTTCCACACACTGAAGGATTTCCTTGTGTGTTTGGTTTCCATTGCCTCCTGCAGTCACCTGCAGTTATATCAGTCACCCAGCATTCCCTCAGGGTGGAAAGAGGGACATAGGGTTGGAGGCATGTGGGCTTTTTCCTTTGTGTCCTTTTCATCTGGGATGTGCTCAAAAGCTTCAGAGGGTTCTGTGCTCATGACATCGCTGCCATGTCAAATTGTCCCTCTGAATCATGGGCTTTGTCATCACTGTGTTTCAAAGTGAGGTGTGAAAGTCTTGTTTCATGGGAGGATTTGGTGCTGGGAAGCCCTTGAGAATTTGGGTGAGGTTTATTGTAAGGCACTAAACAGCAGGGAGGGATGATTTCCTTTCACTGGGCTGGATGTAGTTTGCAGCTGCCACATGCAAGCAGCAGTTCAGGTGGTTGGAGAAGCCCCTCCAAGCAGCCTTTTGCTTTCCCTGCCAGAACAATGGAGGCTGCAGTCCCTTTGGGCTCTGCAAGTACACAGGCCCTGGCACTCGGAACTGCTCCTGCTCCTGGCACAGTATTGGAGATGGCTTCACCTGCCGTGGCAAAGTGCATCAGGTGAGAGGCGTGTGCTGCACCTTCTGTGATCATGTCCCCTGTCCTGCAGCAAACCACTCCCCCCACTCCAGAGGGTGAGCAGATCTTGGTGTGTGGTGTAGGAGAGGAGACAGGTGCTTTGAGCAAACTCTCCATAAATCATAGGTGTGTTTGGTGTGCCAGCTGTGGGAGAGAATCATGGCAAAGTGACTTTGCTCCAAAGGGAGCCATGCTGGGAGCTCTACTGCTGTCAGCAACGTTGGCCATACCTCCAGGGGACTGCTTGCTTCCTGTCATAAACAAATGGCAGTGATCTTGCTTTTTCCCCACTGCTGCCCAGTGGGATGAGGGCAGGTGTCTCCTGTGGCCCTGCCAGGACTTGGGACTCAGTCTGGAGGGCAGCAGTCTATGTCCAGTTCTCTTGCCAATACAATGGCTGTCCTTGGGCAAGCTGGTGACCTCTTCAGGCAGTGGCAAATAAAAGCTCATGCCCACAGCAGAGTCACGAGAAAAAGGATGGACTGTGTGTGCCTCTGCTCTTACAGAAAGTCAGTGTGGTGAGGAGAGGGTGTTTGCCTTACCAGGGTATGTCTGCCCTCTGGACAGCATCCCACAACTGGCAGTGGCAGCAGTGAGGTTAAAGCAGAGATTTTGTGAAGCACTCGAGGTGTCCCATGAGCACAGGGGCAGTTACCCATGAGACAGGTGCTGCTGGACCAGCCAGCTTCCATCTTCTGTCCACTCCATCCTGCAGCACTTGTGAATGGTGCAGGCAGAGCTCACTGCAACATCCCTGACATCTGTGCCTGCAGAGCTGGTGAGGGAGGGAGGGAAGGTCACTGTGGTGTGTCAGGAGAACCGGTGACTCTTTGGGATGGGAGAGTGAGCTGGAGTGGAAGGAGCTGGTCACTGTGCTGGTTGGTGAGGAGCAACTGGAAAGGACCCCGCTAACACCAGCTGATTTCCTTTGTTTAAGGAGCTTGGAAGGATTCCAGATGCATCCATGTTCTTTAGGATGATACAGGTTGGTGACAGCTTTGTCCTTGTGTCTGTGTAGTAAATCACACCTGCAAAGGCTCTTGCTAACTGGAACAATGTTTTCTGCTTCCCTTCCCACAAATGCTCTTCTAACACAGGCAGAAAGCATCAAGGAACTCAGTGGGGCAGGGCCTTTCACTGTCTTCGTCCCACAGACAGATTTCATAGGAAACACCACAGTGGTAAGTGCCCTGCCATCCCAAGCTCTGTAAGGTGTTTGACAGCTCCAGTTGTGGTAGTGTCACCTCTGGGACTGTTCTGCCCAGTGAATCAAAGTGAAGGGGCTGCACCATGGAGAGTTAAAGGCATCCCCTGTTCTCCGTCAGTGTAAAAGCAGAAGTTTGGAGGCATTTCACTGAGGAGACAACCTGGACAGGGGTGGACATGGCTCCTCTTGTAAGGAGACCCTTGTTGGAGATGATGTCTCGTGGGCATCAGAGGCACTGTGCCAGATCAGTGGTGTGTGGTGGCTTTGGTGCCCATGGGGCTGTAACAGCAAGGTTTCCATGTGTCTGTGACAGACCTCTTACTCCTCGTCAGGAATAAGAGAATGGCAGCTTTTTGGTGTCAGTGTCATGGAATATCCTAACCCCATCACTGACTAGTCAAGCTGGTCGAAATTTCCCAAAGCTCTCAAATGGTTTTGTGCTTGCAGTGTGTTTTGGGGGGACTTGCTTCCCTGCAGGGATGAGTCAGAGGGAACTTGGGCAATCCAGGTCTCCCTCACTGGGGCTGGGGGCCGTGTGTGCAAGGCAAAGTGCCCCAGTGTGACCTCCCTCCTGTTTTCTGTCTGTAGTTTGAGGAGTGGAAGAGCAGAGGTCTCCTCCGGGAACTGCTTCGCTACCACGTGGTGGGCTGCCAGAAGTTGCTCTCCAGTGACCTGGAAGGCCAGGAGTCCCTTACATCTTTATCTGGCCACAAAATAAAGATCACAGTGAATGAGGTAATTCCCTTTGCTGTCCCACTCGTGAGGATGTCACTTTGTCTGTCATTTGAAGGCACTGTGGTTGTGGCAAGTGGCTTGCCAAGGCCCACAGACACTCCCAGGGCAGTGCTGGGGCTGTGCAGGCCTCAGCAGGTCCCCTCTCTCGCAGAATAGCATCACTCTCAACGAGGAAGCCAAAGTGGTCACGAGTGACATCGTGGGAGTGAACGGGGTCATTCATTTCATCAGCAAGGTCCTCATCCCCAGTGACCTGGTGGGCCACAACATCTCCTCAAATCTCTCACGGGTAAGGCTGGAGCCGTGCCCTGGTGTCAGGGCTGGGGTGAGCTCAGAGACAGGATCTCTCTCCCAGCAGTGCTGCCTCAGACCAAGGCTGCCTGGGCTGCTCTTCCTCCCTGTTCCTGACTGCCTAGGGGTTGTCTGAGGCCACAGATTTGGCTTGTGAAGGTGACAGCATTTGTGGCATAGCCATATTTGGAACATAAGGAATCTTATCCATCACTAGGGAGCAACAGTTCTGGATGTAGGCAGGAGGATAATGTCCCATGCCAACCATCAGACTCCTTTTCCAGCACAGAGCAGGTTGCAGCATGAGTTTGCCAATGCCTCTCTGTGACTACTTAAGCAAGCAACAGGGGCTTGTACATCCTGCATTTTACAGAATATAACACATTTTCTGTGCAGCACAACGGAGTGCTGGAATTCATCCCAGCTCCTGCCATAGCAGTGTCTATCCAGGATGAATCAGAAAAGCGGTGGCTGCTGAATGCCAGCCCTTTCCAGGCCAAATCATCAGCATGATGGTGACAGAGATAAACTTGTGTTTAGCTACTGTAGTTGTTGCCTGTCTGGTTTCTCCCGTGCATTGCTGGTCCTGGATGGGGAATCCTTGGTGTCAGTTGTTTGCTTTCCTCCCTCTGCAGCAGAACATCACGGACGTGGCCGAGGCCTTTGGCTACACCGTCTACAGCAAGCTGCTGCAGGTAAGCCCCTGCTGCTCTGGGGGAGGCGCTCTGTGCCCGTGCACGGTCAGCGTGGGCTCGGGGCTTTCCTTTGTGTCCCTGTGCTGCCGGGCAGGACGCGGAGCTGCTGCCGCTGCTCGGGGACCCCGTGCACAGACCCTTCACGCTGCTCTGGCCCACGGACGCCGCGTTCAGCGCCCTCCCGGAGAGCCGGCAGAAGTTCCTGTACCGCAGAGAGCACCGGGACGTGCTGGCCTCCTTCCTCAAAGCACACATGATCCGGGACACAAAGGTAAAAGTGGCAGCACACAGGCTTGTAGCTCCCAAGGCCACAAGTGCTGCCATTGCCTGCTATGGCTGTGTCAGACTGGCCTTGCCAAATTCTTTGCTGCCATGGAACACACGGCATATCAGCTGTCTTGAGAAGACACGAAGATGTTTGAGCATTTGAGGCAACTGCAGCGTCACTGTGAACCTCTGGTGGCTGAGCTGAAACCTCCTGTCAGCAGCTTCTGGGGAGCTGCGAGGCTCACAAACAGGCCCTTGTGTACAGGGATATGAACAAGGGGAGAGTCCAGCTGAGCAAAGCCAGGACCTGTGTTTTCACACTGGCCTCTCACTTTGCAGGAATCTGGGACTAACCTAGCACAGTTCTGCTGTGCCACCCACATCAGCTTCAGGGACTTCAGCCACATCACACCACTCTGAAGCTGGCCACTGACCCCCATTTATTAACATGAACTGCCAGTTTTGCCAGTCTCTCCTTCACATTCTTCTTTTTCCCTCTTAGATTGTTGCTGGTAACATGCCCCAAGTTGAAACCATACGGACCATGCATGGCTCCACCATCTCATTCAGCTGCAGCAAAGCCCACGTGGTGAGTGTTGGTGATTCCAGGCTTCGCTTCCCATGGAGCAAGTGTTCCTGGGCATGGCCACAGGGCAGCTGGTGCTCCTGACAGGGAGTGAATGCAGAGTTGGGGTGCTTGCAGGCTGGCTACCCCATTCTCCTGGCTACCCCATTCTCCTGGCTACAAGGTGTGGCTAGCTGGCAGGGAAGTGCAGAAGTGTGTGGTACCTGCACATGCACAACCCCGTGGTGCCACAACCTTTACAGAGCACATGCTGCAAGGACAGAGACCATCCTTAGGAGAGGTGACTGTGAAAAGTGTTGAGTGGGAGGGGTGGTCAAGAGATATGTAGTGCACAGAGATATTGGAGTTCTTGGGGTGAATAAGAAGCCATGGCAGCCAAAACTGGGCAACTTTTGGGTGGTACAGCCAGGATGTAGGATGTGCCAGAATCATAAATTGCCTTCTTCCTCTGTTAGGGGGAGATTCTGGTGGGGAATGGTGATGCCACCATCATCCAGAGGCACATGGAGTTCAATGGGGGCATTGCTCATGGCATTGACAGACTGCTGGAGCCACCGGATCTGGGATCTCGGTGTGATGAGTTCACCTTAGTTGAGCTGCAGGTAAGCACTTGTGATGAGGTGAATGAGGATCTGGGCCACCCGTGCAGCCCCGTGCCTGGGAAGAGGGATGCTGGGAGGGCTTGCTGCTCTTCCTTGGCAAAGCTCTGAGCAGCCAAGAGAGGCAGCAGCAGGTACTGAGTTGTTGTGAGGTTTCTTTCTCCCCTCCACAGGCATCTACCGAGAGCTGCGGACTCTGTGGCTTTGAGCCACCCTGCCCTGCTGGCTCCGTTCAACGGGTAAAGCTCACAGCTTTGTCACCAGGGAGGCCTGTTAGGGGACTGATGACAACACCCATGTGCCCCTCATGTTTTAGGAGAAAAATGAGGGCCCACCTGCATGTGGCAAGCCCTTGGCTCAGTCACATTGTCCATGCCTTGCCCCAAGTCATGCAAGAGCTGCGTTGAAAAATATGGGGTGCAGTGGTGTTTGCTTGGTCAGTCCTATGTGGGTGACAGTGGCACAGGGGTCCCTCCAGGAGCAGTGGGGGTGGCTTTGGGAGCTTTACAGCAAAAGAGCTCAGCCTGGGAGTGGATCAGGAATCCCATGGTGAGCAGCCTTGGGAGGCAGTGGCTGTACCCCATTCTCACTGCGGGCTTCTGGTGTGACCCTGAGGTTCCTCTGGGGCTCCTCTGTCACCAGCCCCAGCACATGTTAGGAAGCCTCTGTTACTTGTCATAAAACTGAATGAGTGGCACAGGAAACGTCAGGGTGAGTTGTCAGTGACCAGTGTGGCAAGCTCTGTGTTTTGCCTGTTTGCTCCCAGGGGGAAACCAGGCGCTGCTACTATTACGGAAACCACCTGCTGAGGAACACGTTCCTGTTCCACCGCAACTCCATGCTGCGGCCGGGGTGGCCGCACTCCCCGTGGGACCCCTTCAGGAGACACTTCTCTTCCAGGGGGCCTCTGAGACGAGGCTGCAGGAGGATCTGCGTTTCCAGCCAGTGGGTCCCACAGTGCTGTGCCAACCACTATGGCCGGGACTGTCGGGGTAAGAGCCACGCCAGCCTGTCCCCTGCGGGAAGGTGGCGTTACTGCTTCAGCACATCCACATCCGTGAATGTGCTTCCCTGGACAAGGATGGGCAAAACCCCGGGCAGGGAGCCCCGGCCTGTAGAAGGTGCAGGGAGCAATATCCTGGGATTACAACAGGGAGTTCCCTTTCCTTGGAGAATATCTTATCTCTGTGAAGAGCCCTGGGTCCAGGGCTGCTGGGGGTGGCTGTCAGACATGTCACTCATCCCCGGATGTTGCCAGTGCTCAACCATTCCCTGGCATCTGCCCTCTGTGCCATGGGCAGCTTTCACATCCTTGGGTGAGTCTGCTGTTAGTGTGGGGTGGGTCAGTGCAGACCCAGCACATCACAGCAGGGGTTCTTCCCAGGCCGGAGGCTGTGCCAATTTTGTCCCTCTTGCCCCCATTCCTAAGTTTTCCTTTCGTGGGATGTCCCCAGCACTCACTGCCCAGACTGTCTGTGGTCCGAGCGCCCCGTGAGCAGCAGCTCAGGGGCACCTGGTGTGCAGGGTCTGGGGGGGGCACCGGGTGGCTCCCCTCCAGCACAGGGTCCCTTTGTCACCACAGCCTCACTAAGGTGCCCCATTTGCAGCATGCCCAGGAGGGCTGGAGGCGCCGTGCAACAACCGCGGGACCTGCGACGACAAAATCGGCGGCTCAGGGATCTGCAACTGCAGCCAGGCGTTCATCGGGACGGGCTGCGAGCTGTGCGCGCCCGGCAGATACGGCCCGGAGTGCCGAGGTACCGGCTGGGCGGGGCAGCAGCACGGAGGGGCTGTGCCAGAGGCTGCGGAGCAGGGGGCTGCTCGGAGAGCTGCTGGGCTGGCCCCCTTGCAGCCACAGGGTCAAAAACCCCTCCTCGTTTGTCAAGCAGAGCTGAGAGCCCAGTTTGGGAGAAAGTATTTCCCTGTACTGTGAGATGGGGGACACACAAGGTGTGATGAACCCTGTACAGAAAGAGCATCTCCTGAGACGTGCTCAGCAGGAATTTGTGCCCGTGTGAGACAGAAGCAAAGCGAAGGAAAAGAGAGTCCTCCATCCTCCCATCCCAAACTGGGCCTCAAGGAAACAGGGTCTCAAGGAATGTTTCAGAGTGAGAAACTCATTCCAGAAATGCCCAAGGGAGAGGAGTGATGGGGTTTTTTGGGTGCAGAGGCTTTTCTTCCACTGTGAAGGGCGTGTGTGATAGGGGCCAGGGCTGGCGGTGGCAGGAAGCGAAGTGTCAGGCTGCAGTGCCCACCTTCACACCTGCCCACAGTGCCACACCTCTGTCACATGGCTGTCCCAGGGCCTTTCCACCAAGGCATAAATGGTGTGTTTGTCCATTCCTCACAGAGTGCAACTGCACTGAGAATGGTGTGTGCAACGGAGGCCTGCACGGCGACGGCTTCTGCTTCTGTGCCGAGGGCTGGACTGGGGCCCGCTGTGAAACCAGACTGGGTGAGGGATGCTCTTCTATTCCCTGGGACCCACCTGCTATTCCCTGGGACCCGCTGCCACGTGGCTGCTTTCCCAGGAGCTGGGTAGTTCAAGCAGCTGTTCAGAAATATCTCCAAAAAGGAGCTCTCAGTTGTGAGGCTCATCCTGAGATCTGGCCCATGCTGTTGAATTTCACAGGGGTGGGGGTGGTGAGGAGGGAGTGGAGGAGAAAAGCTCTACTGGATCATGAACAAGTCCATGAGCCCAGAGGTGCTCCAAGAAGAGCTTGAGGCTGGGGTGAAGGTCTGAGGTGTGTGTGATGGTGTAACGAACCTCTGTGTTTGGGCAAGGCACCTGCAGAAAAGAACAGGAGGAGGGAGAGAGGTGGGAGCGTGGGGCAGGGGGCCTGGAGCAGAGGCTGGTGGTGGCAGCCGTGCCCGAGTCGCAGCCCCGCGGTCACTGTGAGCCGGGTGCGTTCTGGTTTCAGTGGTGACACCCACCTGCTCTCCCCCGTGCCACGCCCAGGCCGTCTGCCGCGCCGGCAACCTCTGCGAGTGCGACCTGCACTACGAAGGGGACGGGAGAACCTGCTCAGGTACGGGGCAGCCACGGGGCTGGGCTGGACGGGTGGCGAGCGGGGGGCGAGCGGACAACAGCGCAGGACAGCAGGTGGTGACCATGTGCCAATGGCCATGTTGGGGTGACGACTGGCAGGACAGCCAGGCTGACCCCCAGGACACCTCATGTGAGGTGCTTTAGTTAACCCAGGATTTCCCCCCGCAGTGATCGACATGTGCAGCCAGGACAACGGGGGCTGTGCCAGGCACGCACAGTGCTCACAGACGGGCGTGAACGTGTCCTGCACCTGTGCCCCCGGCTACAGAGGGGACGGCTACATCTGCGAGCCCATCGACCGCTGTGCCGACGGCAGGAACGGGGACTGCAGCCAGCACGCCCACTGCATCAGCACCGGCCCGGTGAGCGCGGCCCCTGGGGCCGGGGACATCCACGTGCCTGGGAGAACAGCCCAGCTGGCTGCCCTGGGACAGCCATGGAACAGCCATGGGACAGTGTCCCCCGCTACTGCAGAGCCCTGCCCCTCCTCTCTGGTGCCCTCAGCTGCTGCTCTCATCCTGCGGGACCTTACCACCAGGCAGGGGCTGTGCTGCTGTGATGGCTCTGAGAACGTTATGCTGAGGCTATTTTTCCCCGCTCCTCTGTCTAAGGAGCAAAAGCTGTGTCAGTTGTGTCATTCCTGAGCTGTTTTGGGGGCTCCTGGATGGTTCTTCAAGGACAGTGCTGGCCATTTTTGCAGAGGACCCAAAGCTGATCACCACAGGCCAGAAGATGGGACTGGGAGCATGGTGTAGTGCAAGAGTTACGAGCCACGTACCTCAAAGCTCAGCTCAAACAAACAGCACATGCCAAGGTCTCAATGTGACATCGCCTGGGTGTGGGAGCAGGACAGGCCATGTGGCCTTTCACAGCTCTGTCATAGGCCCAGAAGGCCGTAGAGGCATTCTGAAGGCTCATCCCCATCTTCCCAGGGATCCAGGGATGCCCAGCTGGTGTCTGCGTTTGCACTCACACGATTGTCACCCTTCCCTTGTGCTGCAGAATGAGCGGCGCTGCGAGTGCAAGCAGGGCTACGTCGGTGACGGGATCCAGTGCCTGGAGGAGGTGGTGCCCCCCACAGACCGGTGCCTGGAGGACAACGGGCAGTGCCATCGGGAGGCCATCTGCACTGACCTGCACTTCCATGGTGAGTGTGCTCAACCCTGCAGGGCCAGGGATGATGTTCCATGGAGAGGCCACATTCCCTCATCCTTCACCTTTGGCCTGGAGCTCCCTTCAGGAGAGCTGGAGGGTGGCATGGCCAAGGGGTCAGGGACTCACCTCTGTAGCTTGGCGTGGTTTTCACATTTCCCTTTTCCCTACATGTCATACGGGGAGGACAAGCCATCCTCATGTGCTCCCATGTGATGTGAGATGGCCTCTGGTGGCACCAGCTCTCTTGTGGAAGGCGAGGAGCTCAGAGGAAGCCTCTCCCTCACTTGTGCCTTGTCCACATCCCACCCTCCTTGGCAATGCTGCCCACGGTCACACAGGGACCCACGTGACTGCCCAGGGAGGTGGCTCAGTGTGTCCTGTACTAATGCTCCTGGGCTTTGGTATTTTGCAGATAAGACCATGGGTGTGTTTCACCTGCAGTCACCCCGAAAAAAGTATGACTTCACTTACGAGCAGGCTCAGGCAGCCTGTGCTGCAGAAGGTGCTTCCCTGGCCACATTCCAGCAGCTGGCAGCAGCGCAGCAGGTCAGGGCAGGGGCGGCTCTGTCCCCTCGTGGGGCTGGGACAGGCCATGTGTCTCCTGGGGCCTGGGCCGGCCCAGGGGTGACGTGTGGGTGGGTGATCTCTCATCCCTTTGGCCAGGCCCTGCTTGCTCCATCTGCATCCATGAAACAGGAGGACTGGTGGGTCTTGCCAGTCACACTGGGATGGGACTTGTGACGCTGCCCAACACTTTAGGTGTTGGGAGGATGTTGGATGAGGCACATTGGGAATGTTCATTGGGGCAGAAGAGCCGGGACAGAGCTATTTTTAATCTAATCATTGATTTTCCTCTTCTAGATGGGATTCCATCTGTGCTTGGTGGGTTGGCTGGACAACGGCACAGCTGGATACCCCACAGCCTACCCCAACCCCAGCTGTGGGTCCAACCGTGTGGGCATTGTGGACTATGGCTCCCGAAGCAACCTGAGTGAGACCTGGGATGCGTTCTGCTACCGGGAGAAGGGTGAGTGGTGCCAGCGCTTTACTGGGGGACAGTCCCGTTGGGCACAAGTGCTGTGTCAGGGCAGCAGGCAGGGAACTGCCCTGGAGCATGAGGGCAGGCAGGCACACCCCCTCTCCCCATGCCCGTGTCCAGAGGGAGCATGATGAGGGTATCCAGAAATCAAGAGGTGGTTGGTGCAGGAGGCTCTGGTGAGGCCAATCACACCCTGGTGTTCCTTTGCAGATGTGACCTGCACCTGCCGTGACGGGTTTGTGGGAGATGGGTACTGGTGCAGTGGGAAACTCCCCGATGTGCTCGCAGACCAGGACCGCTTCTCCACCTTCTATTCTGTAAGTGACGCTCTCCTGGGTCTGCAGGAGCAGCAAGGCAGAGGGAGGGATCAGCTGGAACAGGGAGGAGCTGGGGTTTGGTCTGCATGCAGGGTAGACATTACAGACACACAGGGGGTTTCTTTCCAGGGCTGGGGGGTTCCTGGGCAGGGGAAGGTGATGGCATTGTGCTGCCAGCAAGGTGTTGATGGGGAAGACCTCTCATCTCTTCCAGATGTTGCTCAATTTTGCCAATGACACAGAAGAAGGACTGGATTTTTTCATGTATTTGTCTGATGTCTCTGCTCCCAAAACTCTCTTTGTCCCTCTGAATTCTGGTTTTGCAGACAATGAGGTAAGCCAGCAGAGATGAACTATCAGAACCCCAGAGGCGAGCAGGTGTCACCAAAGCCGGCATGAAATAGTCTGGGGAAGGAGGAGGAATGTGGGTCAGAGGGGACCAGTGGATGGGAGGTCTCCAGTCCAACCATTCCCTCAGAAGAGCCGTTTAGGTCAGGATGCTCAGGGTGTTCTCCAGCTGAGCTTTGACAGGCCTAAGGGTGGCAGATCCCCTCTGCTCTGCACAGTCATTCTGTGCCGTGTTATCCATGAATGGAGCTGCCTGTGGCCATGGAGAGAGTCTGGGCTTGGCTGGAGGGCTGCACAGCAGCAGGGAAGGGGAGAGACCAACTCATCCATTTCTCATCCCTGTACACTGGTGCTCATTCAGACACTGACAGGAGAAGAACTGAAGCTCCACGTGTCGTCCAGCAATGTTGTCCTCTTCAGCTTCAACCTCACGATGGGCACCATCATCCCCTCCCAGTCAGGATACGACCTCCATGTCTCAGACCTCCCAGCCAGCAACAGTACAGAGCACTCAGTAGGTTCAGCTGTGGCAGAGGGCAAAAAAAGCCCACAAGTTTTCACCGCATCTCTTTTGAAACAGGGAATGATGGGGAGCCTTTCTGGGCAGGTGACATCATCTGTGTCCTGTGCTGTAGGACGCCAAGGGGATCAATGACACGAGGATTGTGGAGTGGGACATCGTAGCTTTCAATGGCATCATTCATGTGATTGCAGAGCCACTGAGGATCCCACCGCCCGTCGTTCACCTTGGCCAGGTGAGTCTGGGGCATGAAGAGGGCTGGCATTAGGCCTGGGAATGGGGATGATGTGACAGAGTCATCCCAAGAACTGGCCTCGTCCTCTGCTCTCTGGCGTGGCTCATTTTGGGAGGGCTGCTCACGGTTCCACTGGGGAGCAGCAGCAGGGGCGGTGCCATCGCTGTGCCGGGGCAGCGCCGTGACGGGATCTCTGTTTTCGGCACAGGTGAACGGTGCGCAGGGGTCGGGCTCCGTGGCCACGGGGACGTTGTCAGCGCTGTGCTTCGCGCTGGCGCTGGCTGCGGGTGCCGGCGTCGCCTACTACTGCGTGAGGAGGCGGCGGCAGCAAGGGCAGTTCGGGTACTACCAGGTACGGGCGAGCTGGGGAGCGGGACGGCCGGCGAGGGCGGTGGATGGAGCCGGGGGGCTCGGCCNACGCCGGCACCGACCCCCGCGGGTTCCTGCAGTGACCCCGCGCGGCCCGCACCGCACCGCCGGGAAATAAACAGCTCAGCGCCACCGGCTGTGCCCGCGCCTGCCGCGCCGCCCCGGCCCCGGCCTCCCACCGCCGGTACCGGCACCCCCAGCAGGTGGGAGCTCCAGCCCCTTCTCGCCCCCACGCAGCGCTTGTCATGGCCCCGTACGAGGTGATGCCTGCCCAAGCCTGCAGTACCCAGGGCCCAGTTCAGCCGCTCCCAGGGACGTACGGCCCTCAGTCTTTGCGTGCAACATCCCCCGGGGCCTGCCGGACCTCGCTCCTGTGCCCTTACACTGCCCCATGGTCAGGTACGAGTCCCATCAGTCACCACCCCAAACACCCTTTCCGGGCCCCCCGGGTGCCCCGTCCCTGCACTACCGCTGTAAGGGCACCGACTGCTCCGTGCTGAACGCCTCAGCCTCGGGCTGTCCGGTGCCCACCTCGGCTTCAGCCCAAGCTGCCTTTGGTCGTGGCCCCAGGGCAGGCAGAGGAGCCCCGCCGAGCGCAAGGAGCGGGTTAGTCCGTTAGTTACACATGCTGCAGACGTTTATTGAGCTACACACTACACAGAGCACAAAGACAAGTGCCACATGCACCTACTACAGGTGTTTGATTAGAGCAGCCACGTTAACAGATTGTCCAAGCCACTGAGTCGAGCACAAGGCATCTTGAAAGTCTGCGACAGGCTGGCACATGGCACAAAGACAAGACAGTGACACACAAGTGACAGACTGACAGGCCAGCCTGGCATGGCACTGGGGAGGAACATGCAGGAGAAGATTGTGTGTGTGTGTGTGTGTGTGTGTGTGTGTGTGTGTCTCACTGAGGTTTGCTGACACACGCAGCACCTTTTTCTCAGTCACAGGTCCTGGCACAGGGGCCTCGACACTGCCCTGGTTCCTCTCCCTCAGCTGCCTCCACACTGACACCCCCAGCCCCTACAGCACTTACCCTGGCCCAGTGCTCACAAGCCGCTGGTGCCTGCCCCCATGCTCATCCCCAGCTCCCTCCAAACCCACAGCCCCTACCCACTGCCCCGACACACTCTGCACTCATTCACGTCTGTGCCTGCTCACTGCCAGACCCACCTTTCTCTGTTCCCTCTCTCCTCCCTGCCCCTGAGCAAGCTGGCACTATCACCCTTGTTGCCATCTGCAAGTGGTGCAACAGTGAGAGGAGGAGGAGGAGGACTGAGGCAATCAATTTCTATCCCTTCATCCTATAGCCATCATTTCCCACACACCAACCAGCTTTCTGAGGGCGTGATATCCTGTTTCTTAGGGCCAACCTGTATCAGAGTGGCACAAACTCTCAACACCTCCCCCTCCACCTCACCTGCCCTCTACCCCTCTCCACCACCCTGCAAGGCCCTGGGCCTGGTACAGAGCCCCCTTTCTGCACCTCACATCCTAAAGCAGCTCTCGCTTTCCTGGGCCTCCTGACTGTCACCCTTGTCCCATCCTATAGATTCTGGCATCACTATTGGCATCTTTTTGCTCTTCCTCCTGCTGAGGTGGCACCCAGGGCTTTACTTGGCCATGCTCCCCAGCAGCACTGCACACAGCCCCTCCCCAAACATCCCCACATGCCCCTCCAGCCACCTTAGGCTCAGCGAATACAGGTGGAAGGCCACCACCTCTGTTGCCAGCTCTGCACCTTCCCTGAAGGGCTGAACACATCCCTCTGCAACTCACAACAGACCACACCACATCAGTTGCCAAAATACTGATGTCATATGGCACCAAACCCAAAAATACCAACAGTGCACAGCCTTAAGCTCACTCAAAAGCCATCCGTGTCCCCAAACAGTAACTTTGAGACCCTGTGACCTACTCCCACACCCAAGGCTTGCACATCCTGCCCAGTTACCTACCGGAGTCCCTAGCTGGACAGACCAGTCTGGTGGGGAGCAGGATGGGGCTGAAGGCTGCTGGACAGGTAACGCTGCTGATGCTTTGTCATGTGATGCACTCACTGATGGGCTTGATTGGTTGCCCAGCTGGCAGCCCTGACCCTCCCTGTCCATCTGCAGAGTCACTCACGCTGCAGTCCCAGGCTATGGGGGCAGCTATAGCCCTGACACACCTTGTCACACCTCCCATGGGTTGTTCTCACCGAGCACTGGAGATGTGGAGCTCTGTGCCTGAGCCAACTGTCTGGGCACAGAGCAGGGAGGAGCAGTGTCCCACCATCAGCACTGGCCCTTCCATCTCACCTACTCCTAGAGAGGACTCCCTGCACAAGCACCCATCCTTTGTCCAGCCTGCAGTGCACTTCAGGGAAAGGGATGGAGCCGGTGAAGGGAGAAAATAAACACACCATCTACACACATACTCAAGTGTCAAACGCCCTTTAGTGGTAGACAGAGGTGCTGCCGGCCGAGCGGCCCGGCCCCACTCCAGCCCCGGCTGTGCTGCTGCTGCCTGCAGTACCTGCCCTTCACCGGATGTGCACCATCTCCTCCAGGAAGGGGGTTTTCATGCAGCCCGTGCAGAGCTGATCCATCCAGAGCGGAGCCTCGTGCTGCAGAGGGGTGCGCCGGGGGTAGAAGGTGAAATTCACGTCGTAATTGAGCAGGCAGCTGATGGAAGCCATGTAGATGTCAGAGAAGCGCACCAGCCGGCGGGAGAAGTACGTGGGGTTGTGGAAGGTGCGGAAGATGCTTCCAAACTGGGGGTTGAACAGGTTCTTTGTCAGAGACCTGAGAAGGAGATGGTGCTCTGTAGATAAAACTGTGGTCACAGATTCTTCCCACTCCCTTAGCCCTGGGCCACCCCACTCCCTGAGCATTAGGGGATGACCCCAAGTAACCCCTCCGCAGGCTGTGATGCAGACCAGTCCCTGTGCAGTGAGATGGATGAATATTCAGTGCACTCTTACTCTACCTGTTATGGGCAGTGGCAGGAGCTGCAGAAGCAGACAGCCCATCAACTCCTCCCAGCATTCCCCTTTCCCACCCAGCCATCAAACCAGTCCAACCTCCTAGGCTGCGAGACTGCACTGCTGCATGCCCCCCACCCAGAGGCAAGTGACACCAGGCAGGAGCAGAGTCCAACAGCTGCAGTACCACTGTCCCCAAGGCAGGTTACAAAACAGACCCAGTGCAGGCCTGGGAGCACCTAAGACACCTCACGTGAGGGGGGAAAATGCTCACCTGATCTCCTGCCGTTCCTTCATCCACTCCAGCAATACTTGCTTTGACTCTGCATCCTGATACATCTGCAAAGGCAGCAGTAGAAAGCACCACATCCATCAGTCCTGCAGGCCACACCTCAGCTCCCTGCAATTTCCACTGTAACTCACAAACCCAGAGCCCACTGCACCAGCAGGATGAGATATTTTTGAGAACCAGGCAAGATGGTACATCCCCTCATCCCCGTGGCTAAACCCAAAATTCAGACTCAGAAGGCAGCATAGAACCTGTCCTGCTCAGGCAGGAGCTGTTTACCTGCATTCTCTCCAGCAGCCCTGTCAGAGCCTGCTGCCAGGTCAGGGAGTGCATGTACTGCTCTGTGTTTATGATCCGGATCTCCGTCTCCAGTTCAGGAACGATGGCTCCAGTCCTCCAGCCATGACGCAGCATGAGGTCCTGGAGGTCAGGGTGAAAAAACAACCAAGAATTCAACATAAAGACTGAAAGCCAAACACAATCCTCGTTCCTAGAAGAGTGGGTTTGTTCCCATTTTGGATTCTCAGGGGACACCCATCCATGGCCCGTGCCAGTAACAACCATCTGCTGGTCACCAGGATCAGTTGCATGAAGCACCTAGAAAGGTGGAATCAATGCAAACTGCTCTCAAATGCACAGACTTTACCCACAGGAAGTACTTCAGGAACCCTTTCTTCAGTGCCTCTCTCTGTCTGACAGCAGTGGGGAAGCCTGTGTGTCCTGGTGGGGGGGCAGGGAACACACAGCACAGCACAGCACAGCCCTGAGCACTCAGAGCAGGCCTTGCCTTCTCTCCAGCCCAGCTGCAGCCATAGCAGCCATGGGGGATCGCTGCCACCTCGCTGGAGAGCAGAGCCATTCCACTCACCGCAAGGTCACTGTACAGATGGTCACCAAAGTAGAGCACCTTGGATCCACGCCAGCCCGTCAGCCTCAGGAAATCAAAAAGGTTGCCCTGCAAGTGACAAGAGCACAGAGTGAAATGTAGGTACAGGCCACCTCACCACACGCAGGTGTGAGCACTCTCCTGGGATGTCAACCTGCTCTCTACTCCACCATCTACACCCAGAGGTTTCTGTCCTTCCCCACCTCACTTCACTTTCTTCCCATGTGACAATCCCCTGTATATTCCTCAGCTTTTTTAACGCTAGAGAAAAAGGCAAAAACTCTTCCAAAGAGTTTTTGCAAACAGGGAATTCACGGCAAATTCTGTGGTCTAGGGCACAGCAAATCAAGAAGAAAACATGGTCTAAAAAGGCAACAAAAGGAGGCAGTTCAGAGGCCAAGAGACACCTAAATTAGAAAAGCTTGAGGATGGGCAAAAAGAACCCAAGGTGTTCTGGGTTTAGAAGTTGGTCTCCGGTGATAATGATTTCACCTCACAGGATGCACTGAGCACTGCCAGGCAAAGCTTTTGGAGTCAGGAGCTGTTCTACATCCCTGACGACCATCCCCACCCCAAAGATTAACAGCACCCACATGCCCACAGGAATTGTTTAACCAAGCCAAAGAGCCAGGCAGCCTGCACAGATTCACAGCTGAGTGAAACAAACCAAACCCCACAGCACCAGCTAAAGCACAGCACCAAGCAGCTTTCAAGACTTTCCAAACATCCATACATGCACAGGAGGCACTTCAGGGGCTACCCTTCCATCTCCACACAAGTTTTCCACATGAGTCAGGAAAACAAAACCCACTAGGGAAGGAAAAGGCCCTGTCAATGCCAGCAGATCAGCACAAGCAGTCAGTGCAAACCCATGAGCCACTCAGCAGCAATCCCTCCAGCCAGTCTCCAGTGGCAGGACAGAGCCAGCAGCCCCAACCACCAGCCTGGCCAGAAAGCCCCCAAACACAAGGCAGCCCCCACAGCAGTCACTAGCAGCTTGCTGTATGCACAGCTAAGGCTGCCCAGAACCAGGGTGCTGGGCCTTCTGTTCCTGCAGCATCCCTGGAGCTGAGCAGACTTCCCTTAACAGCACAGAAACACAGGACCAGGCAGCCTCTGCACTTCTTGGACACAACGTTGCTGCTGCTCACATAAGGGCTGCTCAGGAAGCCACTGGCAGAGCAAGGAAATGGAGCACAGCCTTGGAAGGAGGAGAGTCCTCTGCTGTGCTCCAGTCACCTCAAAAAGCAGTGGACCTGACAGCCAGGAAACTTGTGCTTGGAGGTCCACGGAGCCACAGACCTGTTCTGAGGCCTCCAGGTGCTGCCCTCCTTTCCCCCTGAGATCACAGACCGGGAGAGGGACGGGAGTACAAACTTGGCACATACAGAAAATACCACATCTGTTGAAACAGAGGGACTAGAGGTCATTGTACTTCAGCTTCCCAGTCCCTAGGGCAAAACACCAATCCCTGAGGTCCCATTCATGGGATACCCACAGCAAAAAACTGCCATCCAGCCCTGCTTCAGGGCACAGGAACAGCTCAGAGGCCTCTGGCAACACCACCAGCACACGTCCATGGCCACTAACACTTGCCAGAAAGAAGCATATTGTGGCACTTCAAGAAACCAAAAATGCTGGAGACAGGGTGGGCTACAAACAGGATACACAGTCTGTCACATCCTAAGAGCCACAGTTAGGCAACAACCTTAATGCAGTCAGATAAACATCACGGTGGGGAAGAACTGGAGAGGAGCCCAAAATCCTACCCAGCCCACTTTCTTACCTCATCTTTTCCCTTCCTCAGTGCACCATTCACTTGGGTGAGCAACCTGTGGCCACAAGATGTTGGTGGGTCAGGAGCAGGATTTAATTCAGCAATAAACTCCATGGGTGAGGTGTGCCTTTTCTCCTGAGGGAGCTGCCACTGGGAATGAGCTTTACTTGCATGCTCCCAGCTCCTAGCTCTTGGCAGAGCATGGCACACTAGCCCAGCACTTTTGCAAATCCACCAGACAGAGGCTACCCAATAGCACTACTCAAGGACATGACCTACTTTGCTCCCACAGGTCAGGTCCCAGCTACTTGACCGCAATCTCACTAACAGTTTCTTCCCGTGGGATTGGACAGCTCAAATAACCAAGAACAAACCGTCCTAAAGCCAGAGGAAACTTGTCTCAGGGGACAGACCAGCTGCAAGGACAACACCCAGGGCAGCAAGTTCACCAGAGCTGCAGCTCATCCTTCAGACATGCTGGTCCTTCCAGAAGGGGAGAGTTGGAGCCAGGCTTTGTACCCTCTTTGATGCTTTGTACCCTATTTGATCACCCTTGTTTCTTTATTCCCTTCTACACAAGTCCACCTTTTCCAACCTAATGGAGAACAATTTGGAGTGAGGTGTGGAAGATCTTTGCACACACAACAGGTTTCAGAGAGCTGTGCCTTCTTAGCCTCAACTACCACACTCTTGGGAGCCCAACCAGGGCAAGAGTTTCAGGACGAGGACATCACAAGAGCTGAGGGAAAGGTTCACAATTGGCCATGCTGGACAATGTCAGAGCAGAGCTCCCAGGGTGAAGGTTTCATTGTACATGGAGCTGGGGGACATTCACTGGCCCCTCCCACACATGCAGAGGATGTTTTCCTACCACCCCATCTCACACAAACAGGGCAGCAGCTGGGAAAACCCTGGCAGAGGTAATTCAGCACAAGTTCCCTTGGGCAGAAAAACAAGTACCCCACACCTTAAGTTATCTGGCCCTGCTCTGCCTTTTCTCATTTGTCCCTGTCCCCCCATCCCTAGTGCCAAGCCCATGCTGAAAGCATTCTGGAAGACAGTGTCCTACCAGGCCACCAAGAGCTCCTGGGGGCATCTCCTACTGGCCACAGCCAGCACAGAACCCAGAGTGTGTCTTCTTACAAACACCCTCTACCTACACAGGTGCTCTTTTCAAGGATTTCTATGTTTTACTTTTCCAACACCAAACATGAACAAATGTCCTACAGCAGAACCCATCGTTTCCCCTCACCCTGACCAAGCAGATTGTCCTCTTTTACCAGGGATTTCCAAAACTGAAGGCAGGTTATAAGTCCCCACCATTTCAGACTCCTGCTTCACACCCTTTATGCACCCATTCACTTTACCTCTTTGTAGATCTTTCCCTTCTCCAGCTGGTTTATTTTGTCCCACTGCAGAGAGCCTTTGTCATCCAGTTTTCGAAAAGGTCTGGGAAAAAACGGGAGGAGATGTCAACTTCTTTTGATTTTTGGTGATTGTTACCCAGCAACCAGAACATTTGAATGACAAAACTTGTTTACCTATGTAACAACTTGAAATAAAAGCTCTACATGAGTTCTAAGTGACCTTCTGGGCCTTCTGCACTTTTTTCTTAGGGGAAGAGAAAGTGTGAAAGGGAAATATCTTTTCAAAATGCTTCCATTGACTGTAACCATTTCATGCCAAAATCCCTAACAATTCTTCTTGTTATAATAAACATAAAGAGAGGAGGAAAATAACCATAATGACTCCCTCTGAAATGCCAAGGGCAAGAAGGCTTTGCCACGAAATGCTTTGTGTGCTGTTCCATCCTAGCTATGCCCCAGCCCAACAGAGACCACAGAATTTCCTAATAGGATAGAGCAGGAGTCTGCAGAGAGAATGGAAAGCAGTCCCCAATGCTGAGTTCAGCAGGTGAACCGAGCTGTCTCCTGCTTTTCCTGAGGGCTTGCCATGACATCCTCCACTCCATGAATGGATGTTAGGCACCAGGCAGCCACAGGTTTTATTTCCAAGAGGGCCAGATCATCATAGCTCCAGGCTGTGCTTGTAAAGCACCTCACCCGCAGCCCATGAAGAAATCCTTTACCAGGCCAGCACAGCTTGTAAAGCCATCCCATAGGTTTACTCCAGCATATGCCAATGGCCTGGGAAATGGGGGAGGAAAATACATACAAAGGAAAAGATAGACCCATCCCCCAACTAAGCAGACACAAGTTCCAAAAGCAAAGCATCCAAAAAGCAAAGTAAGGACAGCAGCCTGTCTATCAATTAGTCCTTTGGCATCTCCTAACTGACCACAAAACCCAGCTGCCACGTACAAAGGCTTCCAGGGCTGCCAGTTTCCAAACAGCCAGTAACTGAACAAGACCCCAAAAAACCTCAGAAAACAAACCACAGATACTTGCTGTGGGGAAGAGGAAAAGGAAAGATTTTGTCACACTCTCAAGACAAGAAATGGCCAGCTCTCATGCCAATTTTAGAAACATGTTTTCTGCTTGGCTCTACACATTCTATCCATTTATTCCCAAACTGGTCACTCCTTGCCTCCTCAGAGAGTATCTGAGAGGACAGTGGAAGGCTGAATACCTCCTGGAGCTAGACTATGCTTAGCAAACCAGTGCTTTCTGGCAGGCCAAAGGAGCAGTTCCCTGCAGGCAGGGGCCCCAAGCCTGAGGCAGGACTGCCCTGGACACGTACTTCCGCCGGTCAGTGAAGAAGTTGGGCTTGTCCGCTTGCACAATGACCATGTCGAATAAGTCCCGCCAGTTCTTGCCAACCATGTGTTTCATTCCTTTGTCCCTAAGGGCAAAGGAACAGAAAAATTAACAGATCCAGTACTCTTTTTTCACCCAACACTGTATGCCCTAAATTCACTTTTATTTCAGTAACAGAGAAGGAAACAGATCTGTGAACCCCCCAAGGCTGTCTCATTGTACAAAGTATTGATGCTGTGCTTTGTTTCAAGCTGTCACACACTTTCTTCTGCACCACTGGAAGCCCAGGGAGGTCTGTGATGCAGCAAACACTGCTAGAGGCAATAGAAAGAGTCAGCTCTAATGTTGTGGCCAGCCACAGCCTTGTAACTTCTTCAAAAAGTGAGATCAATGCTGTGGGTGCAACATTCACCACAAGCAGCTCCCAGAGAGCTCTCGTGACTACTGCCACAAAATCCTGTCCCATACAAATTCCAGGTGCTCAGAGGAGGGAGTGCCCTGCACAGCTCTTGCTGTGCCATGGTGACCCATTGATGAGCAATAATGGTACTCACACAAAGCTGAAGGGACTGTTTGTGATGAGGAACAGTTTCTTCTTGTGGTTCACCAGGCGGTTTAGCACAGCATAGATTTCATCCCCGTGCAGAATATACTGTTCTGTATCAGAATGAAACACACAGCATCAATCAGAACACTTTGGCATAAGTCATGACCACACTTCTATAAAACCAAACCAAACCTAGCCCCTATACCACTAAGGATGGGAAAGGTCTGTGTTAGATCCACCTCAGGCAGGCAGGCAATGAACCCCTATGGTGACAAAGTGGCCCTCTTCATCCCCATCAGTCCTATCTAAAGAGAACAACTGAGGAAGTGACAAGTGAGTTTGGCACCAGAGCTCTACTTAACTCACCCATATCCTTTTCAATCCACTTATACATCACTCCTTTCACATGAACATCTCTAATTGCATCCTAAAGAAAAGAGCAGGGAAAAAAAGTTTCAGTTTTACACATGGCATTCCTGTTTCCCAGCAGGCAAACCCACTGCCACCACTAAGGACTAAGGCAGTAATGGTACATGCCCTCCTTGCTGAATGAACAAAAACTCCATCACTGCCAAGCAGCAAAGCTTGCCCAGCAAGGCTGACCAAGATGCCAACAGAAGAACAGGATGGCTGGCTCAGCTGATGCAGTGTAAGGGGGAAAACCTCAAAACTTACCTGTGAAAGCACAAGTTCCTTCCTGCTCTTGGAAATGAGCATGTTACCCCATTGGTTCCAAGGCAATAAAGACTGTGCCACTCCAAAACCATTTCCTGTCCCAAAACTGTACTGCCTCAGGCACTAGGTGGCTTTTCTTCCTCTCTGTGCCTGTGGAAGCTCTGCCAAGCATGACCCAAAGGATAGGAGCGAGGCTGGGGTGAACAGCAGCAGAGGAGAGCATCTGTGACTCCAAGATGCTCCCCACAAGCCAAGGAGGGCACAGCTCCTAGCCCTGGGTGACCAGTGTGCACAGGCAGAGCAGAAGCTCTCACTAGGAGGGTGGCACAAAACACAGCTGGGAAGGGAGCAATTTAAAACAGATGTTGTCAAGGGCATCCAAATATCCTCTATTTTCCAGGCCAGAAGCCAAGATACAACACATTTTTGGACACACCCAACTGAGATTCTGCCCAAGTCTCCATCCAGCAAGATATGCCAGACACACAGAACCATTCCCAGAGCAGCAACACAGTTTGCAGTGTTTGCACATGCAAATGCTTGTTTGAACAGCACTGTTTTCATCCCTGATAATTTACACAGGTAAACAAATGCTGCCTTTCCCCAGGACCCTTAAATCCCTGTTACACTGTGTGTGCCCCTTCAGGAGCTGCCCTTTCAGACTGAGCCCCACACTCACCACTGACATCACTACAGTGACACTTGGAATAGAGTAAACTGATCTCATGGCAGTGCTGGGGAAACCTCCTCATGACCCCAAAAATCATTTCCTTCAGAGCTGGAGAGAACCACAATTTACAGCTTAAATGGAGATGATGAAGGTGGAGGCATTACCACTTCAAAATGGAGTTTTAGGAGCTTCTTTCCACCATGTGGATTTGAAGGGCAAAAAGGCAGAGATCACATCTCATTGCCTTACTGGAAAGAATCTGAACAGAGAGCAGGAGCTCTAACAAGAAAACAACTTTCTCTTCATCAGCACTGTCACTAAAAACAAGCAAAACTTTGGATTGGTGTCAAAACTACCTTTGCAGAGAAGAAAGATTTCAATGTGCTCTTTCCCTAAACCCCTGCCCTCCAAAAAACAGAAGAAGAAGAAAAGGAAAAAAAAAAAAAGGAAAGCTATAATGTTTCTGCAGGTAAAGTCTTGGAGCCTTGGTAGGTGCCAAACAGGGCTCAAAAAATCGCCTCCAAAGGGAAGCAGGGTAAACTGTATATTCTTACTCTCAAATATGAGGTGACCAAACTGGTGTGACAGGACTACTTTAATTACCTGTCAGCTTCAGCTTTTACCATGCCCCAGGGTCAGCCCTTTTGACTCAGTACAGTGCCTGTAGCACTTAACCTGCTCCCAAACACACGGGCTGCAGCAGCATCAGCACCAAGAGTTACAGCAGGGTGTCAGGTTAAGCCAGTGCTGTGCTAACAGCTGGGCTGTGCAAGTCCTCTGGGACACCTGTCTGCAGGCACAGAAGGATCTCTGTGCTCATGTTCACAAAGCATTTCTTTGCACTCGAACTTGGGTACTGCAAAAGGATAAGTTTTGCAAAAACCTTTTTCCTGTACAATGAGAATAAACAAAAGCAAGAACTCTTCTGGTGAGAGCACATGATCGTCTCTAGTTTCAATATAGATTTCAGGCATTGCCACAGATTTTCTGTCATAGCTCTCTTTGCCTACTTCAGTTGCTCCTCAGGGACGACCACATTCTCCACCAAATGGACAAAGCCAGGATTAGCACTCAGGAGTCTGAGGGCTGGACCACACCAGTTGGCCTGTATTGAACATGTATCAGCTGTGGCAACCATCCCCCTGCTCTCAAGATTTCAATTAGGAACACATCCATTTTGATCTCAAAAGAAGGTTCAGAAGATACTCTTCACAAGGCCTCAGGAATCAGCTGTATACCCTCTTCCCATTTTCCCCACCCCAAGAGCAAAACCGACATCCAACACCCTCAAAACGTGTTAAGGTCTTTTGGAAAATGGGCTGGCACGTTCCTATCAAGCACCAACAGAAGGTCAGGACACACAGCTGACAGGTGGATCCTTATCACAAAGCAGCAGCACAGACATGGAGCTCCATTTCCCCACGGAGCCCCATTTCCCTCCCAGAACCGAGCAGTCAGTGGGTGAGCCTAAGATTGCCACAATGTACAAATCAAAAACCCTTCTCCATGGAAAAAGGAATGCAATAAAGAAAATGTGTTATCTGCCAGCCTAAGTCACCCACAGCAGCAATCTCAAGCACTTATGTCTTGCCTAGAGCATTAACTGAGAGGTCAAACAGCCCCAACAATGCTGATAATCCCACACAGCCCTTTCAAGTGCCACTTAACACCTTGGAGTAAATGACTCATGAAAGCTACAGCCACCCACTGGAAAACATCCCCAAAGGATCAGACTACTCTGCAGCTGCAGGGAGTAGAGGATTCTCAGAGCAGGCAAGGACAGGTGTTTTACAACAATCACTGTATAAAGTAAACTGTTTGGTACACGGTCAGACCAAGGCTCTTTGAAATATGAGATACTAAGGAAAACAGTTTAAAAGCCTGCAGAACCAGAAAACATTTACACAAGCTGTGTGACATATTTCCCATGGAAGGACCTTCAGCTTAAGCAGCCTGGGCACTCCTGCACAGGATACACCAGCAACACCAGCTCTGTAGTACAGACAGAACCCAAACATGTTCTGAAAACACAGCTTTGAATATTCCCTGGTAATGCTTTGATCTTAAGAGACAACAGAGCTGTCCTATCAGGCTGGTCACTGCCAGCCCCTTGGGTTTGGGTGCTGCAGAGCTCACAGCTCTGATGTGGTGTGAGCTGTGGGGCAGTTGACATTTCACTTACAGATATGTCCTTGTAGAGATGCACCTGGTCAAACTCAATGCCATGAGTGATGAAGTAATCAATGACTGAAGAGAGCAGTGTCATTTCAGGAAGAGAAAAAATATCCATAAACTGCTTAAGTGATGGACCCTGGAAAGCAAAAAACAAAAGGGAGACATTAAACCAAAAATACTGGAAAAAAAATAGCAAAGCCAACAAACAAACTCATATTACCCAGCATCATCTGGAATATATTCCAGGCTAACAAAAAGAAAAACACTAATGTGGGAAGTCCCAGCCACTCAGCCAGTAGCCCTCTCTTCTCTACCAAAACACTAACCTTGAGGAGAGAGAGATGTCTCCCTCACATAAATCATTGAACAAACCACATTTAATACCACAGGGTGAAGATGGAGGAAGCAGGAAGTTGGTCCCAGACATTTTTATTTCAACCTCTGCTTCCCACCTGGACTCTTGGCATTAATACAGGTGCCAACAGACAATGCTCTGCTATAGCAGCAGACAAGGGCCTTGCTGAAGATGTCCCATTGCTTATCTGAACCAGGCTGTGACACAGGGCACCAAAGCTGCTCAAACCACATTCCAGTGAGGTTTCACAGGGCAGTGTCAGAATCACTCCAACAAGCTGTTTGTTGATGCCTGTCTGTCACTACAGAAAACCCAGAGGAAAAACAACTCCAGCCCACCCAGCAGCCAAGCGGAAATGGACAATTAAATCCTGACCAAGGAATAACTCCCCTTGTAATAGGCAAAGTTGCAGCTCTCATACACATCAATCACAAACCTATCAGCAGGCCAAGAGCCAACTTTGGCCCCAGAGAGGCCTTCCAGTAAAATAAACTTTGTTTATTCTGTATGTACCACCCATGCAGAGGACTGCAGTGAGTCTCACTTGCAAGACGAAGCTGGGATCAATTTTTTCATCTGCCATCGACAAAGTTCCAGACCAGACATGGGCACAGTTACTAAGGCCACATATATGGAAAGCAATTTGGGAGGCACACAGACCTCCCCATGAACCTGCTCATCAGCAGTGCCCTGGCAATCCAGTTCCATCCTGCCTGTGCATGAGCTTTGAGCAATCCAGGACTGACAGCTGCGAAGTTGCAACGCTGTAGGATAATACTGGCCCACTTCAGAAAGCATTTATTAGAGTTGTGTGAAAGACAGACATGAAAGCAGCATCCAGAAAACCACAGAAGGTGCAGATGGTGGAAGCTGACAGGGCCCCTGCTGCCTAATGACAAACGTGTGGCCCTGTCATGCCAGGATGTAACAAGAGAACATCTCCCATTTAGTCAGGTTGGGTAAGGCTGGCACAAGACCAGCCCTCTGCAGCCCTATCTAAAGGCAATACCTGGGGCAATACAAATGGGGGTCAAAAGGGCAAAGGAACAACAAACAGCATTTTGCCTGAGGTGTATCACCAAAAAAGGCTGCAATCAAAAGCTATGCTGGTGTGCTGAGGGTTATACAACTTCCATCCACCCAGCACAGCACAATTTCACCTACAGCAGGAGACAGCACAAAGGGCCACATACCACACACGGTGGTGCTGCTTAGGGATACTCACTGAATCCTTCCAACACTTCTGTCCATTTTGAAGTCTGGTTGCTAAGGGAATATTTCTCCCGTAGCAAAACCAAAAGTTCCTGCAAACAGCCTTCACCTTTTTTCCTGCTCAGAGATTCTGGGAAAGAAGCAAGAGGGACAAAGACAGGCAGTTCCTACTAGGAATAACTAGGTATGGGATTTAGCAGAGCACAGCAGAGCAATGACCTGTCCTACTTTTCAATACCTTAAGTACAGAGGAGACAGGTAAATGTTCAGTGTTAACAGCAAAGATTTACCTTGTCAACTCTGATTTCATTTATGTGCCTTGTGTCATTTTCTTATAAGGCAAGCCCAGCCTCTCCCAATTCCCTTTAGTGGCCTTGAATTCCTTAGGCAGACATAGTGACAGGAGCCATGGTGAAAATTGGACTGCGCTTTCAGAACGTTACATCTGCTTTTTCTACAACACCCATGAGTTCTCCACCTTCATTACAGGCCATCACATGTAAAGCCACTCCAGCTGCAGTGTCTAACACTGGGCAAGATCTTGTCCACCCACTGCAGGTGTTGGGATGCTGGCAGCTGTCCACACACTCCTGCTAACAGAGAATCAGGAAAACCCTTAAGGGAGAGTATTTACACACTTCAGCCATATCAGTCCCACTTCTCTTGTTGCCTGTTAGCAACCTTCCTGTTGCCCATACAGCAACATCAGCACGGCAGGCTGAGGAGAACAAATCCAAGTCCCCTACTAAAGGCTCACTCCTCACCAGTTCACTGCACTTGCTCACACCAGCAGTCATCTCAACCCTTCTTTCATCTTTCTCACTAATGTGGGAAAATATGTCCCACTTAGTGGCACAGGTTGAGCAGACATTGCTGACTGCAAATACCATTAGTTGTAAATACTTTTTTTTCTCTTTGGGATCCACCTATTAGTTCATGGAGTCTATCACATTACTAGGAGAGGAGATTCACCTCTTCACAAAGACTAAGCTGGTATCTCTACTTCTGTGGCCAGATGTTATATCAAATTTTTCAATACCAACTACAGGAAAGAAGAAAGCAGCTGGTATGTACAAAGCAGCACAGGAAGGCACCTCAGCACGAGCACCTGGTCCTACAGAAGGCCACAACTTGCAGCAAGTTTCATGTTTACAATTATTTAAAAAGAAAGGTGAAATCATCTCAAGTTTGGCAGGAGTGAGGAGAGTTGCACAGGAGGAGGCTAATCAAGGGCAGTGTACAGACAGATACCAAATTCTAAACAGAAATGTCCCATTTCAAAGCTGAAAACATCATTGAGCTATAAACAGAGTACATACTTATCCAGAAAGCAAGCACTCAGATTCATTGTTCCCAAGAGAGAAAGAGAAAAATCAAGAAGTGACCTTGCTGGAGACTTCACAGAGCAGACTCACAGGGGTATTACCAGAGGAAATGTGCCCTTCTCCTTCCAGCTTCCCCTAAGGCACCGGAACTAAGGCAAGAAACAAAGCAGTTCTGGGAGAAGGGATGTGAACGGTCCTGCTTGGCCACTGCACCACATGAGACACTCAAGGAAGAAAAATCTCTCCTAACTTCCTCTAGTTCAGGCAACCAAAGGATTTTTACAGCTCCTACAGACAGAATGTCAGTACTTTACTACCCCCTACACTCATGGATGACAACCCTATGAATAATACTCCCTGAGCAGTTCTGTAGGAGTGTGGAGGGGGCGATCCTTTACATGAAGGGAAAAAAACCCCACCCAAAACCAAAGAGACAAAGGCGTTGCAAGCACCCTACTGCTACACACAGAGACCCCCTCCCGAACAGCTCACTGCAAACACACACCAGCACCACAGGCTGCCCCGGTAGCTTCAGAGCTAGATTTGGCAAAGGAACAAGCAGGGAACATCTCCCTATCAGTCTTCAAAGCCATTCAGCTCTAGGCCAATAGCCCTGGTATTTCGAAATGCTTTGCAGATGTCTTTCAGATGCTAAACTGCTAAATAACCTCTGGGGCATATTCCCACTAGAACAAAAACACACACTGCAGCTCACTAGGGACCGAGCCTTTCCAAGGGAGGCTGCAGTCATTTACATGTGCATACAATTCCCTCTGTTTTCCAAGCTGTTCAAAGAGCTGCTGCTGCATCCCAGCAGCCAGACAAGGGCTTACAATACCTTGCCATAGAAGTCACTCATCTGGTACAGGGGAATGTGCTGGGTACCACCGTAGAGTTCGATCACCTCTTCATCAGGCACCGGTTTGAGCCCTCTAGACACAAAACAACACAGTTTGACAATAATCACCAGTCTGCACAGTGCTACAAACAGTAGAGAAAAACAGGATGGGGCAAACGGGCTCTTTTTAAAATCTCACAAATTCCTTTTGCCCAAAAGAAACAGGCAGAGAGCCTGACAGCTCTAAAGATTCACATAAAATCTTTTCCAAGACATTCTTCAGATACCTCGTTTGCTCCTACAAGTTAAGTGAGGGGCTTTATCCACATTCCAGCAGAGCCCAGCCAGAGGCTTCTCTCTGTCTGCTGTCAATTTGCTGACAGGACTGCCCCACCAAATCAGCCCCACGACCTGACTTGGGCAGCACTGGGTAACTAACTTGGTTTGGAGATGTTGCTTCCATGAGGTACATCACCTTTAATGAAAAGGTGTAGGAAAAGGGTTTGCTGAAAATGGGGTTTCCTTCTCATTCAGTTTTCCTAAACAGAACAAGATCTTGACTAAGACCATTCAACAGAGAAGGCTGTTTTCCCCCAAAACACCAAAACCAGGGGTATGGCTGAGCTGTGCTGTTCATAACATCAGGTTATCTGGCTGCTGCAGGCTTTGCCTCTTGCACAATTTTGATGACTCTTTGCTCAAGCAGCCAGCAACTTTCCCTTTCTCCTTTTCTACTCAGTTATGATACAGCATCTAAGAAGTTAAGTGTTGCCTCAGTTGTGCTCAAAAGAAAAGGGCAGTTTAGAAGGACACTCCAAAAAAGAGAGTTACAAAAGGACACTAGGGAAAAAAATTTTTTAAATGTGTTTTCACTAAAAATCTCTTTATGAAGCTGAAGCAAAATATGGGGCAGTACAAACTCCCTGTTCCCCTCACCCCCCAAGCTGGCACTCAGAGAAGCCAATTCTCTCTGATTATAAAACTCCCTTCTTAATATTCTTAGAGTGTTTACTGAAGCTTAACAGCAGAAGGGCAGAGATCAAGAAAAAAAAACACATTGGCTTCCATGCTCAGGAAATACAACATAGGATTTACAGGAGCTTTGCTATTGATATCTATAAATTACTACTTCTTACACACTAACCCCACTCCTCTTTGGGGCAAGGTGTTTTCTCAGTCTCCAGTCTCACAACTCTTTGGAGAAAAATTTCCTCTGCACTGTTTCAGCCCCTTATTCCAAAGCACACCCAGCTCTTCCTGGAGAACTAAAGGAAAAATAGGACAACCTAGGTCTCAAAGTGAGCCCAGATTTTGATGCATTATTACTTTATTGGCATGTCTGTGTTGCTTTAAGATTTAATTTGCACACCCCAACCACTTTCCAAGGCACAGCAGAGCAGTCCTGCCTGGAGAAGACAGGCCCATGTGAACCACATACAGAGGAGCCCTTTCCTAGTGGCTCTGTTTGCTCTCAGGTGTTAACCCAGCCATGCAGCTCAGACATCACACAGTGTACGTGACCAGATGTGCTATTAACCATTACAAAAAGCTCCAGGTCTTCCCACCCACACTTGGCTTGAAATGCTTGAGAAAAAAATAACTCCCTGCAATTACATGCCAGGTAAGCATTTGAAGCAAGAGCAAACAGGATGAGCCAGACAAGACTATGCTCTGCTCAGGAAAGAAAAGAACAACACATGCCATGAACGCACACTCAGATGTAGAAAACCACCTTGGCATATAAGAGCATTTAGAAAATGATTTTCAGAACTGACAGACCTATATGCCGTCCCCAGCTGGACATAATGGAAAGCATCGATCTTCATGAGAAGACTCTGTGATAAGGGATAGATATTTACTGTTAGAATTGGGTTACTGTTAAAATTTTACACTGAAGCTTTCTTAAAGTTTAAAGTTCCACACAAATGACATTCAGAAAATAAAGTTCAGTATGAACATCCCACATCTATGTACTTTAGGCAGCACTTATTCTCCAGCTACTTTTAGACACAGTTATTCATACTGTGACTTTTTATTGGCCTCTCTGGCAAAATACCATCTTTCTATGATCCAAAGTCTGTTACACCCCAGTTTGTAGACAGGGATGCAGTTGAAAACACAGGGACAACAATGTTCCTGTGACTCAAGACAGTCTATTCTTATCTCCCTTCCAAGAAAACACACATTCCAAAGGAGCTTTGTGTGCACAAGAGATCTATTTCTCCCCACATTTGTCTTAAGCAGAACTAAGTGGGCAAGTTTTAGTTTAGAGCACAGCTGCACCCAGTCATTTTCCTCACACAAGAACTCTCCCCTCCCCAGTAGACATTGAAGGAAAGATGTTCAGGAGCACACCAGGCTGGTAACATTAGAGCTTTCTTTGCATTTTTACTATCAGACTCCCCTAATCATGAGTCATCCCTTCTCCTCCATCCATCATTCTGAAGCTGTAACACAAGTCCTTGGGCATGGAAAGCAGCCTCACACTAAACCCACATCACTCTGCAGCTTGCACAAGGAACACAGCATCAAACTTCTTTCATCAGGATACCTTATCAGTGCATCTTGTTACACTGTGGGCAGACCTCCCAGTAATCTGTGAGGAGTGCAGACAAATACGCTGAAAGTTTTACTTAGACAGGCACAACCCAGATTTCTGAGTGTTTTGCAAACTCTGATCCTGAGAAAAGAGAGTTCTCTACTTTCTACTCATTCAAAGGGTGCTTTGCTTGGCCAGGCCACTCGCCTGTGTTTCCCAGATATACCAGGCAAAGATTTAAACAGAAAAAGAACCTTCAGTTTCCCACAGATCTACTTCTTGCCTTGTAAGGCCAGAGGCATGAGTGGTCTGCTGCCATGCTGTCACCACAGTTAGGACAAAAGACAGAAAATCTCTGTAGTTTTTTCCTTCATTCTCTTTGTTCCCTCCTGCTGGAGAACAGCACACTCATTCCAGCCTGCACTGCCTGCTTCCCTGAATTTGCTCAAACTCAACGTAAGAGAAAGCTACTCCAGTGAAGCAACTTTCTCTGCTGTGCTCCCACCTGACTGCCTGGCTGCAGCAGCCAGCATGACATCACTGGGCATCAGGCTTTCAGGGAATCGGTCCAAAGCGCTGAAAAGGGTTAAAGCTAATGCCTGCACTCTGCTTGCCTGTGTTCCTAAGAAGCATGCATCTCAAGTAGCTTGGATCTTATTCCAGGCAGTCCTATTATTCCGGGTGGGGGGTGGGGAAGGCTTCCTAAAGCATTCTCCTGACAAGTCATTTCTATTATTAGAGGAAGACATTATGCCTCTGCTCCTGGCAAGTACTTGTAGGTGCAGGATAGAGTTTTGTTGTTTAAATTTCCTGAAAGACAGAAATGATCACACAAACAAGGTCAGTTTTCTATTAATTAGCCTGTGGAATGAACTGACTTTTAAATTGGCAAGGCTGTTTACCAGAGGCCTTTGCTAGAATGTCCCTTCTGCTTGAGGTCAGGCTGGCACAATAGACATCTTTTCTTGGGGAAGAACCCAAGCAGTGAAAAGCACAGCCACACAGACTCACTGGTAATTTGGTGACAAATGTTATTGCAAGCAATGACATAAAGTATTTCCACTAAAAACATAACAGTAGAAGACAAAGCCCAGGACAGTGAACTTTGTACAGCTTACCTTTTGTACATCATAGTGAAGTCCACGTATGGCAAACCCTGGAATGTAGTCATACTTCCCAAGGCCTTCTGGATACTGGGAAGACAAACAGTGACATCATTAGAGCACTGGATAATTAACAAAATCATTTCACCTGTTGAGCTTGTTTTGCGCTGCCTAATTTTGCTCTTTCAACAAAGAAAGTGGATGAATGGAGTAAGACAAAGGATCAAGATATCCAAAACTAGTTTGTCTCATGTAAGGGACAGTAGTGAAAAAGCATCAGATTCACTGAGGCAGTGAGGACACTTCTTATAAGCTCCACTCAATGCATATATTTGGCAAAGCTTGGCACTGCAGAGCTCCTCTAAACAGAAAGACACGATGAGAAAAAAATGCGGAGAGCAGTCACCCATTGCAAAGAGGGTGTCTGATCTGGGACGTGTTCTAGGGCACCATCCCATCAATCAGCACGTGCCAAGTCCCGTACAGCTTCAGTGTTGGCCCATGGTTTATGTTTATCCACCATGTGCACCTCCAACCAGCAATTCTGAAGGCATTATTTCCATAGTTGAGTACAACTGACCAGGGCTTTTTTAGACTAAGGCTCCCACTCCACATTTATAAAACCTCAGGAATGTACATCATGTTAAATTAACTCAGAGAAAATTAATTCTGCAGTCAAAGATTGTGAAACATTAAATTTATCTCTATAAATAAATTAATTGACATGTGTGCACAATGCCTGCACAAGCATGTCTGGAGTGTTGCAAAGACAGCAGCAAGCTTAATTGAGTGGAAACTCTTAGCACCTCATTACCTTGAATTGTTCTATTAGGATGTCTCTGGCAGTGTTGAAAATCATGGAGTGTAGTAGATTAGAATACTGTGCTAATGTGTAATCGTAGTCAAAGCCATAGATCTCCACATCTCCCAGGCTGATCTCATTGTTAGCGTAGATGGCAGCGGGGTTGAGGAGGTTGCAGACTCCTGGTGGAAGGAGATCTAAGAGAACGGAAAGGGGAGAGCTTAGAGAAACTGAGAGGGTCACTGAAGTTTAGACTTTATTCTTCTGGACCTGACAGCAGCTGGAAATGCCACACAGCAGGAGCAAAGGAGCACAGAGCTGCTGTCAAAGGCTGCTGCCCTTAACTCACTCGAATAATCTCCCCGTGAAAAAACACTGTGAAACCTCTGGCAAACCTCTGGCTGCACCTGTAGATAATGCTCTCTATCCATCTGCACAGTAAGACTGACCTTCTGTGTCAGGAAGCTGCAAAACAATGTCCCCTGGTCTCTGGCCTACATGAAGCAAAGCAGACCCAAGGTTTTGAAGAGTCAAATTTCTATCTCAGAGCAGCTGCAGTTTCTGCAGGCTTCAGTGTGAAAGGTAGCTGTGATAAATCACCAGAAAAACACACACCCCTCACTTAGAACTCGCACAAGCAAACAGGCTAACTCTCCTCTTGGAAAAGTCTAGATTACTCCAAATCAGAAATTTTGAGGTTTGTCTTTTGGCATTTTTTGTTTCTCACAGAGACAACCAGACTTTGCAGAGAAATCCTGCAAGTACCATTAGGACTTCTTAAATTTTTATATTAATGGGCAGGATAAAACAAGGTTTTGTACAAACACCAACATGTAAAAAATACCCCACACTAAGTTATGCTCCTGGAGCATGCAGTACTGATAGCAACAAGTTATCTGCTTTCCTCTGATAAACAGCTGTGGAAACAGCTCAGTCCTTGCATGTGGTTTGTCACTGCAAAGCAGGGTTACTGTTCAAGATGCTTGGGAATAACACTGACCACTGAGAAAATGGGGTTAAGTGACCAAGCAGCTAAACCACCTGTGTGTACATATATATATCCAGAGCTAGTCCAGAGAGGAGAGCTTTTGCTCCACTGCAATGGGAGAGGCAGGAACAGATCTCCCCCCAGGCTTCCCATTCCATGAGAACTTTCCCTTGCTAGAAAGAGCAATAAAAATAGTTCCTTGTAGTAGGTTGCCTGGTCACAACCACACTGGGGGACAGAGGAGAAGGAGACATTTTCTCCCTCCTCAAAAATGGGTAATTTCCTCTTTGAATGATAGAAAAAGTGCAGGCATTTTCCAGATCCTACACAGCATAAGTGGGTAGGATTTTTTCTTTTCCTACCTTAACTTTTGGCTTTTACCAAGAACCCCTGTCCTGGTTTTTTAGTGCTTCCTTGCTATAAAACCAACTTCCATTTGTGTCTAGGACAAAAAATGCATTATTAGAAAGAGATACCAGCCCTACACAAGAAAGACTTTGTCTGGAATTATACCGGAATTTAGGCAAAAGTCTTCAGTACATTTGTGAGCACTAATTCAGAGAGGTAACCAAAGAAATAGATTCAAATATTTCAAAATGTTTATTTTTCAGGGGAAAAAAAAATCACTATGTTACAAAACATACCCATCCTTCTCTCCTAACTGATTTCCATTTGGCTTTCAAATGCAATTCACCAGACCATGTGGAGAGGAATCACTAGAAAATAAAGCAGTATTTTAAGGCAGGAGGGCTGACTTACTGGCTACACATCAGGAACAAAAGCTCTCTGTCAGTGCTCTGCTGGTGGCAAAGTTCCTGGAAGAAACTTAGGAGAGCAGATGCAATCCAAGTACTTTCCACTGAGATTTTAAAAGATGGGAAATGTAAATAGGATTTAGATGATCACAACTTTCATCCTTTCATTATAAACGCTCTTTGAACCATAAACAAACAGAGCTCCGTTTCCAGTCCTCACCTCCAGGCAATTTGTGGAAAGACCTTTTTCTAAGCTTACACTGGGATTTGCTGGGTGTTATTTTTCTTCCTCACAAGGAAAATGATGACACAACCTTAATCACATCTCAGGGGAAATGTGCAGGGCTTTCCTCTTCTATTAAAGCCCTTTTTTTCTTTCTATGACAAATGCACCCAACTTGGTGCTATAGTGTCCCTACAGAGAGGTCAGGCTCTTCCAACATTCCCCTTTTGCTAACAGATTCAGGACAACAGATTATGATAACCTGAGAGCATCACAAAATACCATTGCCTGAACCCCACCTCTCTTTTCACAGGAGACAAGAGAACCTTCTAGATTCAACCACACATGCCAGCCACAACTTTTGCAAAAATACCATCAGGAAAAACTAAGGGAGCAGTAGGATTTTGTAACAAGGAGAGGGCAGTCTGAGCTTCACCAGGCAAGTCCTATCTGTGATCAGAAGCATAAGCAGTTACTGTGCCACAGCACGATTTATGAAGTACATTTAGACCCACTGAGTGAAGCAATGCTCCTCCCTGCCAGCCTCAAATGTACAGAGCCTCTCGGCTGTCCTCTGACAGGACAATGCCCAGGTCATTTTTCCCCACCCACGTTTTGTCACTCACTTACACAGCATGCTTTCTCTTACGGCATAAGGGCTGAAAAAGGGTGCACACAACAGCCAAAATGATTTTCACACACAACCTGTTCCCTACATACCCTTCCCCAAGCACCACACATCTCCTTAGTAGTGTTTCCTACTACACATCACTCACAACTTGCAGCTTGCTCTCTCCACCCCATCATCCTACATCTTTAATTTACAGTAATTTCAAAGTCACTGCTCTTCCAGGAAGGAGGAAAGCTCTGAGGTTCAGTCTAGGGATTCATGATACACGTTCATCTCAGTGTAAATGTCCTTTTGCAGCACCCTCCTCAAAAGAGCTGCAGATCTCCACCTCCTCCTTGAACTCATGCAGTCTCCATGCATGAGTTTAATAACAGCAGGGAAAAGACACGACCTGGGAGCACTCCCAAAATCAGTTTCAATACAAGAGGCCAAACATGCCTCAGGGTTACTAAGCCAGGTTTCAAGAAGCTTGGTTTAATTGTGTTTGGGTTTGGTTTGCTTTTTTGTGGTGTTTTGTTTGTTTGTTTGTTTTTCAAAGATAACCTCCTGGGTAGTTACCAGTTCTAAGTGTTTAATCAAGTCCTGGGCTGCAGCCTTGGGCGCTGCTGACTTTCCACACGTAATCTGCCAGGGATCTTTGTCTCAGATTTCCTGGCAATTGTCAAATCAAAACAAACAGACACCCACCAGAAGCTCATGACGATGCCATTTTTCAAGAACGGTAACTTCTGCTTTTCCTCTGCCAAGACATTGATTGCTGGACAGACATGATAAATTAAAAACAACCGCACAAAACAAAATGAAGACCAGTTTTGATTATTACAAAAGAATAATAATCCCAACTACTCTTTCCATCTGGGTGCTAACTAGAAAGGCAGACTATCACAGCTAGTCACTGCCTACTCAGCACTTCACCCAGGAAGTCTGATCTAAGGCAGAAGCAGCGTGAGCACATCTGAGGACGGTGTGGGAAAAGCCGCTCTTGCACTGGATGCAGCCCCAGGAATCTGCCTGCTTGCACAATCTGCTCCGGTTTGCAACTCCGACGGTTTTTAGGGAAGTGTCGGCATGTCCACGGCACATGATGAAATTCAGCAGCAACGGCAGACCACAAGAAAGCGTGTTTGATCTCGTGCATCTTTTACACCTGGGTGTAAATGCAAAGTAAACACACACCTCCTTCATTTTACCACTGTGAGAACCTGGACAGCTGCTTAAATCACACTGTCTCCATGAGAGCACAGGTGTCTCTTCCCAGGCAATAACCCACATTGTTAGAAAGCAATAACCCTCAATCCCCAACAGGAGAGGAGAGATGGAAACAAAAGCAGGTAATTAACTGTGAGAAACCACTAGAGACACCATCTGGTCCCTTCTGATGTGAAAAACGCTCTGGGCAGGAGGTGCCAAGCACGTCTCCTGCTTTTCTGAGCTCCCGGGGTGCCAACAGCATCCCGCAGAAATGCTCCTGTTCTCTCAGCCTCAGATCCAGCATGTTAGTGAAGAATAATACATCAACAAGGCAACTCACTCCCATCCCTCACACCCTTTGTACTCCCAGAAGTCCAACACAGCAGACGTCTGTACTAATTTCTTTGTAAGAGAAGCAGGGAAAAGAAGGATACAGAGAAGCAGATGGCCATCATCCTCCACGTTCTTCATGAATCAAAAAGTTTCCCTTGTTCACACTGAGTTGCTTTCTAAAGACAAACTGCCAGTTTTCCTCTCTTCCCAGTACCCCTTTATCCTTCTGAAGTGTTGTTTTGTGCCATTTCCTGCAAAGCACTCCCACCAGCCAAAGTAGATGCTTCTACCAATAGGGTAGGAAGGGAAAAATACTATCTAAAGACCATTTAATTTCAGAGGAACCACGTTAAAAGACCTTGAATTTATGCCATTATGCCTAAATATTTTGGGATTTCCTGCCAATGAAATCTACATTAACTAAAAGCAATATTAGAACATATAATTTCATTCCAAAATTACATTTTTAAAATATACAAAGGCACTAGAGAAATGCTACAACAGTTCTTCACAAGAAAAAACGGGTTATATCCAAGAAAGCAGAATGGGGATGTTTACATAACTGGTCACTCTTCCAGTTCTGGCTGTTCTCACATTTAACCATGCTCAAGCTTGTCATTCAGAGGCAAGAAGTTTGCAGATATTATAAAGGTTCCCTAGGAAAGCTGGGTTAGTGCAGCCACTGTTAACAGATTTGGAGCACCTAGGAAAAAACGAACACTTGCTCACAGCCAAAGCCTCACTGGCCTGGCAGCCCCCTTGTTTCAGAATTGGATGTTTCCTAGAGTGCAAGACTTCAAATCTTACTGAGAGAGCTTATCAGCCTTCCTTGACACTGATCAGATCAGAAAACGGCAAGTCTTGCTCAACTCCACCCCTCTGACTAATGTGAATGTACTTTTCCTTTTGCCAGAGAACAAAAAAAGGGCACAGTAAGTGCCTCAAAATTTAACAGGTAACGAAATGTGGCGCTAAGAGTCATTGTTGCAATAGGCAGGGGGGATAATGAAGAGAATGGCTTCTCTTGACTCAGCACTGAGAGGAGATTTCACCTCAGAGGATACAGCTATGTAGTGCTGTCATTTGTATCACCCACTGAAGCCTGGCAGAGCACAGATGTGTTTATACAGAGTTTAGAACTTCTCGTGCCTGTGCTCTGGCCACCAAACCTGCACCACCACTGAGTTTTACTGCCCAAAAGCTCGTCCTGCACAGCCTGCCCCGTCCAACTCAGTCAGCACCTATCGTGCAAAAATGCGACAGTGCTCCGTGGATCCGGTCCTAAGCAAGGGCTGGTCTGAAAACACACAATAAATTCTGGCAGAGACCTCTCTCCAAACCAATGGCAATAACCAGCAGCACAGAACAAAGAACTGCACAAAGGTGGTGTTTCAGAGGGGGAAGGAGAAGGAGAAGGTGGCACCAGAGGAGTCTGCCCAAACTCAGTGCTGGGGAGTACTGAGAAGCCAAGCACAGACATGCACCTTCACATCAGAGTTAGAAATCAAGCACAAAGTTTCAGACTGATGCCACATTTTGCACAACCGTTTAGTCATCAAAGCAACAATTAAAACCAACTTGGACCAACTCTGTCTCTTCCTGACAAGACTTGAATAGCAGCACAGTCTTGAAATTTTAGTTTAGGGAGCTATTCCTTAAACAAACGAGGGCCTTATTCAACATATCTGATGGCTACCTGGAGGTTTGTGAAGAGTCTGCTCTGGAACACCTGGGCTACTTCACCCAACTTCATTTTGCATTTACTCCTGCTGATTACCTCTCCACCTCAATTACTAAGTGTATCTCTTGCCTCCCAACAAAGTTATGTGAACACAAACTCACAATCTATCACGAAGCAAACCGAGCATTTTGCCAAGAGACCATGACACAGCCTATTAACACACATCTGCATTTATGGTTTCAAACCCATTATAGAAAAGAAAAAAAAATGCCTGTGAGGATTTTAAGGTCCAAACAGCAATAGGAGCATTGCAAGTTGGACTTTCTTTCGAGCAGTGGGGGTAAAACCACAACTTTATCTTGGAGGGTGTTAACAAAGCTCCAGCCCTCTGTCAGCACCCTGCACTGCCTTCAACAGCACTGGGAAAGAAGTGCTCATCCTGGAATGCAGCGGGCTGAGCACCTAATGGATCAGCAGACAATTCCTTTGCCTTTGTGCATCATGAAGCACTCGAGATTTTATGTCAAATCCAGTGTACTGGAAGGTGGGGGAGGAAGGAATGACAGACCTTGCCGATCTCACAACAGGGAGAGGGTTCTTCCAGACGCCTACGGCTGGCTGCCATCCTTATCCAAACCCTTAGGTAAACAAAAGCTAACGGAGAGTTCTGTAAGAGCAGGCACAAACTCACACTTCCTAGGTCTCCACAGTGCTTACCTTCAGCATTCCAAGAATCAAGAAACCAACAGGAAAAACTGCCCTGCCCTCATGTCATTAAAGCTATTTATAGGAGAGTTTAATACAGTGGGGGTCTGCCGCTGCCAAAAAGACCACAATCCTATTTTACACATAGACAGATTTGGCGAGCAGTCTGAGTTTTCTCTTTGCTTGGCAGGATTTCAAAGTACCCGACAGAGCCAGGTAACTTTTTGGCCGAAGAAGCAAAAACACACACACATTCATGAGCAAAAGGTGTGTCACACGTGGAACACAAACTGAGCTCAGGACCAGGACACATCCTAGGAGCCGCAGCATCAGTCTTCTCCAGGCTCACCCTTGCACCAGTGGTGACTTGCACTCGTCACCCCTTCACTCAGCATGCCCATTAATTTGTCCTAGTCCAACCGCGATTCCGAATGCCAGCCAACGGCAAACTGGAGAAGAAGGCAACAAGCCCTTCCTTTAGACCATTTGCCATGACCCGCAGTAAGGAGGTCCGCTATGAAAAGTCCCGTACACCCTGCATTCCTGAAACGCTGGGATCAGCCGGGGAATCTGCACAGAAGGAAGCCCAGGATGGGGAGCGGAAGATCAAGACCAGATTGCAGTGAAATAAAACCATCCCAGAGAGCCACGGGCGATGGAAGATGTGGATGGCATCGTCGGGGAGAAAGGCTCCTAACCCGGCAGCTGCACAGCCCGGGCACGTCCCCAGGGCTGCGGGGCGGGGAAAGGCACCGAGATGCAAAGAGGAGAAAGGAGAGGAAAAAAAAGAAAGGAAAGGCCGGCCCCGGCAGGACGTGGCAGCCCCCTTACCGTAGACCAGCTTCTTCATCTCGTGGTACCTGGCCCACAGGTAGGTCTTGGTGTCGGCGCCCTCGGCCGGGACGGGCTGGCTGCCGACTCTGCCGGGGGCCGCCGGGTGCTGCTCCCGGGGCTGCCCGTGCCCACCGTCGCCGGTGGCTTTGTGCCGGCAGCTCTGGCAGGACACAGCCACNCCCGCCACCGGCTGCGGTCACAGTGTGACTGCGGCGCGTCCGGTGCCGCCTCTCACACGCCCCCCTCTGTTCTCTCCTCCACCCGGGAAGGGCGAAGGTGCCGGTGCCTCCCGGCCATGCTGGTCAGCGAGAGGGTGAAGCGCCTTTTGAAGCTGGTGCCCGGGCAGCGGCGCTTTGGCTTTTACAGGTTCCTGCCTTTCTTCTTCGTGCTCGGCGGAGCCATGGAGTGGTTCATGATCAACGTCCGCGTCGGCCAAGAGACCTTCTGTGAGTGCGGGATCCCGCCGGCCCTCACCGGGTTACCGGGCCCGGCCCAGGCCCTCCGGTCCTCCCCTGCAGGGCTCCGAGCTGCGGTCACACTCTGCTCCTGTTCGGGCAGGATGCGGCACTTCAGGCTCTGCCTCCCCAGCAGAAACACTGGGCAGAAACAAACAAAACCCCTGGGTTTAGAGTACTGAATAAAATTTTAGCTGAAAGAGGGTACATTTAGATTGGATATGAGGAAAAAATTCTTTCCTGTGAGGTTGGTGAGGTCCTGGCACAGGTTGGCCAGAGAAGCTGTGGCTGCCCCATCCCTGGAAGCGTTCAAGGCCAGGCTGGACAGGGCTTAGAGAAAACTGGTCCAGCAGAAAGGGTCCCTGCCTATGGCAGGGGGATAGAACGGGTGATCTTTAAGGTCCCTTTCAACCCAAGCCATTCTGTGATTCCGTGATGATTTTTTACACTGAAAAATACTCATGAGGTTTGCCAGCATTTAAGCATAGGTGCGGGGTCATCTGAAACGTGACTTTTACAACTAAAAAAATAAGTATGAAAATGGCTCATGAGAACTTGGCTAATGGCATTTAGTTTCTGTAAGTTAAAGTATTTATTTCTAATGTGACATTCTTCCCTTTAATAAACCCTGCCAGAAACTTTTGTCAGCTCAACTGTATGTTGTATCAGGGAGCGGAGAGGCAGGAAGAAGGGCTGGGAGGACCATGGAGGTGGGAATATTCCTGTGTTTTGTTTATATAAAAAAGACTAAAATACTTAAGCCAGGCTGGAAGCCCTCAGGCATTGACTTCATGCCTATAATTTAATTTCCTTTCAGCTGGTTAGGGCATTTGTAATTTTAATTACGCTCGTGGGAAAGGAGACAAGGAATGACTGTATCGCACTGGAAACTTAGTTTTTCTAGAAAAACATTTCATTGGGACTGATGGGAAGAACTTTACCCTGTATGCAAGAGAGAACATGAGCTATTTTAAGTGGCAATAAGGATTTCTGTTGGCCTGAATTTCCAGTTGCTTGTCAGTCAGCATCTGCAAGAGAAGTTTGGATTGAAAAGTTTAAAGAGAGATGACAGGATTCATGTGTTTAACACCATCCTGCACTGGGGAAACTAATAAAAACCATCTTTTTCTGCAGATGATGTTTACCGTAGGAAACGATCTGAGAGACTGTACGAGGCAAGGATGGAGAAAGGGGAATTTTAGCTGAAACGGTTCAAGGGGGAGCTCCTGAGTGCTTCAAATGTACAAATGCCAAAGCAGCAGCGCTGCCACGTTGATGGTGGGGGAAGATGTTTTGCTCTGCAAGATGAACTGTGATCCACACGTTCGTGTAATACACTCAGAGGGTTTGGGCAATTTTGTTCTTCCATATCTGTAATATTTGTATTTAAATCAAGTGAAAATTTCATTGTGTTTGGGCCTCTGCCACTACTTTAATGTTTGCTCAGTACTTTTAAATAAACGAAAGTGAATAAACAGACTGGCTGTTGCTTTTGTTTGCTCGGTGAAACACTCCCCTTGTGACAAGACCAGTGGGAAAGAAATGTTACACGGTGCATCCATCTCAGCATAATGGAAATAGTAATGTTGAGTTAGTTTCTTTTGTACTGACAGGAACTGCTCTGGCAGCTGGTTTGTTTTCTTTGCAGTGTGGTATAATTTTAACTGGATAAAGAGAGCACAGATTTACTGCTCAGTGTTTGCTCAGCCCACAGTGCTTGGAAAGTGAGCCGTGTGTTTGGGCTGTGTGAGAGGCAGCAGAGCAATGTGTGCTGTCAGTCCTGGCAACGCTGAGTCCTGGGGTAGGACTCCTGTCCCCACGGCAGGAAAACAGGGCTGGCTGCTGTATCCCAGCAGAGTTCACTGGTGCAGTGTAATCCTTAAGGATCCTGAATTGATACAATTGCTTTATTTCTGCGGGTAGGGATGCAGGCTGAGGGTGCAACAAAGAAGCCAATTCTTAAAATTAGCCTAAAAACAACCCCAAGGGAGTTCATGCCCTTAGAGGTGTTCCGGTACTGCCTCCTGACAGCTTTTGTAAGTCTTCATCAACTGCAGAGACAGGGCAGCTCTGTAGAGGTCAAGGTGCAGGTTCTCCACTTGCAAACAAAGGGGAACCTTCGTGTTGTGCCTTCCAAGGACTTGATCTGGAGGATTAGTGCTACTTGTGTTTTCAAGAGATAAAAGCTGACAGAATTAATTACGTGACTGTGTCACTGCAAATTTTGACTGAGCAGCAAGTGAAGCACTTGAGGAAAGCTCTATTTCAGAATAATAACCTTTGACTTTGGTTCCAAGGTAGAGCCCAAAACTTGTGAACAAGCTGCTTTTTGCAGTCACAGATGATCGCACGGAAGTCACCCCTGACTGTAGCAGTAAAGAATAAAGCAATAATAAAAAAGCCAGATTTTGAAAATTGCTGAGCTTTAGCCCCATCTGCTTTTATTTCTTGTGCCTTTTGAAACTCTCTTGTGCTCTGTTTTCATAGAAAAAACAAGTTTTTCAATATATGCGGCTTTTTTTCAAGCTAAAGCCCTGTACCCTAGTTATTTCTCAGGACTTGGGAGCCTGATGTGAAAAATTCCTGTGGCTTCCCTTAAGCACTCCTGTAATAGTAGCAGAGTGTTCCACAGACAGCAGTGAGCCCAGCCCAGTTCTCACTTCAGACCTCTTGCTTGTTTAGCAGTGCCCGTTTCCCATCTGCAACTGAGAGCACCAGGCATGTCTGGAAAATCTTTGGGGTGTCTCCAGCCAGGTAAACAGAAAGGGAGACAGGCTGCAGTCACTCACAAGAAGTCTGGTGTCAGGGAGTTCCATGTCACTGATCTTGGTGACTGCTGCAGGAATAAAATCCTCCAAGTTGGCATTGTACTATTTCAGGCAACACAGATCTGTTATGACAGAATATGAAGCCTGACATTTAGAAATCTGAGCTGCAGTCTCCAGTCCTCCTTGTGTTTGCCAATGTTGACCCTTTGGCATTCTTAGATTTTGCCAGTCTCTCACTAATGCTGGAAATCAGAAGAGCTGCAACACCTCCAGAATTTCAGCCCATTCCAGAGCTGAGCACACTCAGGGATTTAGTATCAGTTTTAATCTACACCCCATCTTCAATAACCAAAGTCTTCATTTGGTTTTGCTGTTTTATTGCTGCTGACTCCTAGTTCTGTGCTCTTTGACTTCCCCAGTAATCTCTGACTCTCATATCCCTGTCTCCTTCCCATCCTCCAGCTTCCTCCCATCCGTCTGCTGCGGCAAAGGGCAACAGGAGGAAGCAACAGCTCTGCTTTGGCTCAGCACTCAGGGAACACCATGTGGTTGTTCCAGGCTGCTGGAGTGAGCCAGGGTCACTTCTAGCCCTGCCAAGCCCCTGCCAGCTCCAGGGCTGAGCACATCCCTTCCTCCTGCAGGGAATCCAGCAGGGAATTCAGTTGGTGTCCGCCTGGAGCATGGCTCCGCACCGATCAACAGCGTTTTCATGTGTTCTGCAATGGCCACAGCAGCAGCTTCTGGGTGAGACTCAGCAAAGCATTCCTGCTGCAAGCTTTCCAAACTGTGGAAGTCAGGGCAAGATGGATAGCGAGCATGGAAAATTTCAACTCAGTAAGGCAGCAGCAGTAAAAACTCATCTGCAAACAAACAGTGATTCCTACGTACAAGCAGTGCTGCTCACCACTCCAGCATCAGAGAGGGGACAGCTCCAGCACCAATCCAGAATGAGTCTGTGGAAAAAATGCATCTGTTGATCATTCCCCTGTGGCTGTGCACACAAGGATGCAGCTGTCTGCTGAAAAACCTGTGGTGAGACAGGGAAGAGCTGAAAGAAGTTATGGTTAAGGAAGGGTGTTTGTGCCCAGCCTGCACTCCTCCCTGGCACAGGGCTGCAGAAGAGTTTTGTCCAAGCTTTTCAAAAGCAGCCAAAGGAAGTAACAGCCATCTGCTGTATTGGGGAATTTGTCCTTGGAGCAAAACCCTTCCTGTCATCAGTGGAGGCGTGCTTTCACTTTGGACTTAATACACAGATCCAAACTGTACCTGCACTCTGGTCATGGCCATCCCCAGCTCCTTCAGAGAAAGAGGACAAAATCTTCCAGGCACTGGTGGGATGAATGCTGTTCCTCAGGAACTTCCTGTAATCAGTACTGGATGCTGGTGCTTCACACCAAAGGTGAGGGTCAATTTAGACTTGCTGGAAAATGCAGTTGGCAAAACAAACAGAAGGTTTTATTTTATTAATCAAAATTTCACGTGTATCACTGAATCAGAGCCCATTCCTTACACAATGTTCAGAGCCCAACCATTCTGAAACTTCCATTTTGTGCACTTGCAGCCAAGAGGGAGCTACATACATTTATGGTTGATTTTTAGTATCTCAGACTGAGCAAATAAGATGTGGAGGATGATTAGAATTAGTTTCCTCTGGGCAACTGCAACAGAAGGGTATAAGACTTAGAAGTCTTATAAGTCCTGGCAGGCTGTGTGAGAGGCAGCATTTATCCCCTGGGTTGAAAACATGGATGTGTGTTAATTAAATATAATGCTTGATTCTGATTGTTTAAATACCTCTCTGTAAATTTTATGCCAGGCATCTTGAGAGGTTCCTATCACTTAATTCTTCTTGCAGTTGGTACAGAAAATTTCTACCCTTGGTTCTTATTTAATTGTGTAAAAGATGTTTTTTCCATATTACTCATCTCATTTCCTCTAATAAACAGCTACATGGAAGACAGTCCTGAACCACATTAGCTTCCATATGAAATTAAGGCTTGCTGTTTATTTTCAAACCAATTAATATGGGGGCATCTGGGACTGACTGAATCTTATCACCTCCACTCAGCTGGTTCCCAGTGCTTCATGTGTTTTTTAAGGTTCACTGTTCATGCTCATTGTGGCTCAATTTTCAATATCACTGTTCTTATCACCTACAGGCACATCTCACAATACACAGGACAATAGAAAAAGGATATTTTATCCATACACAAGCACATGTGTACCAAGGACTGGATCAGCAACAGCCAGAATTACTTGAAATAAAATCCTCACAGAAGTCTTAATGGAACACTCAAACTGGGTTAATCCAAAACACTTTGCAAACTATTTTTATTCAAATTAAAAAGACTCAGGTAAACAAAGTGATGGTACATACATGTTATAAACCTGGTTAGCAGCTCAGCCTTCAGGAGTACAAGATCTAATGAAAAGCCAAGCATGGATAAACCAGGTACAAAAACATATGCTGAAAAAAAGTCACCAACATCAACATTTTGAATTTTTACACAAACAGTAAGTTTTCTCATGGAAGGGAAGGACTGAGGAAGAGAACAAATAATCATTAGTTGTCTCCAACTGGTTTATGAAAATACCTGTCCTAGTTTTATCTATTTCCCACTCTCACAGAAGCCAACCATTGCCCACACATCCTTTTATTTTAATATGAAAGTTTTGTTTACGCCAGTACAATGAACGGCAGTGAAAAACAGATGAGGGGTTCAAACACCCACAAAGAGAGAAAAAGAGACAGACAGACATGTCTTTTTTTTTTCCTTTTAAACCAGAGTGAGAAAAGTTTCTTTTGCTGGTTTTGAATTCTAGACTGTAGCCATTATATCCTAAATTTCACTGCAATCGACTGAAATGTCTCCAGTATAGAGAGAAACGATTTTGAAATAAATAAGGCTTAAAATAATTGATCAGGGCCAGCCCAGTGGCTTAGTGGTAGTGCTCTGCACTGCCTTGAGGGAGGAGCCAGGTTTTGTTTGCACTTCCAATCTCTTGCTCCTGGGCCAGAAAGAGCAGTGAAAGGAGGGATTCAGCTGCTCGGCAGGAGAGAGCCAGTGCTGCACGTCTGCTCATCACTGACCTTCAGATAAATTAAACATCTGAGTTATACAGGCTCCAAAGGGAGTCCCATCCAGTCCTCAAAAGAAAATAAATAAAACAATAATTTAATTAAAATTCATCCCAGGTTCTTTGGTGTAATTTTTGTTAATGCTGAGAAGTAGGACAATCTGGTGGTGTATTAGTACAATCCATGATAGTTCCAAATGCTCAAAAACTAGGATTTTGCTGCCTGATTCACTTCAACATCCCATCTTTGTGGCTAAAAACTGCAAAACCTATGGTAACTAAAACACATTTTATAGGGGTGGTCTAAGACAATTCCATTTCTACTTTATTAAATAAAATTGGTCATTTACAAAGGCCAGTAAAGAATTTCTGTACCATGGGTGTGCTACTTGTAGAGTTCAAAACTGTCATTTCCCTCTATGTTGTTTTGCTCCATTTCCTTCACATCCATTGCACATCTGACCTAAACTGTCTTTAAGTGCCTATTTGTAATTACCTGGGGTATTTTGTGCAATGACTGGAGGATTGCAATAGGAGAGGGAGAGGAATTGGCCAGTAAAATTAAATCACAATTCATACTTGCAAGTGTCACTTCCCTCATGAGTATTAATTACATCAGCAAAACAAACCCCAAGATATCCAGTATTTGAAGGAAAATATTTAATTTAACCTTCTGCCAAATATACTGAAATGAAAATGTTCTGTACTAACAGACTTTAAAACTCATTTGCACATGATGAACATCTCTAGCATAAATGAAGTGTATCAGTAAATCAGTTCATTTGGGCTGAGTTGCAGTGCCCACATTCCTGCTGACTTTTTCCAAATTCATAGAGCTTTCCCAGTTACTTAAAGCAATCCAAAAGTATTAATTCTTTTTCCAAAATTGCATAAATGAAAGGATTTACCTTTAAACAAATAACTTTGTAGTCCAAAAGGTTGGTTAGTTATGAGGACAGGTAAGTCTTTAGCAGAAGGCAGCCACAACCTTGAAATTTGGCAAGAAGAGTCGATACCTACTTTACTTAGATTAAAAAAAAAAAAAAAAAGAAAAAAACCCCAAACCCTTTGAAGGCTGCAATGCAAGTACTCTATTTTTCCAATGTACTGGGTATGCTGACCTTACACATACCATACCATACAGTAGTATTTTACTTTCAAGTTAATTTAAGCATCAAATTTCACTCAAATTTGCATTGCAAAACTTTCACTAAGGTTAATGAATACACTTAAAGAAAGCATACAAAAATGTCTTACAATGCCCAATCATGAACAGAGTATGTGTGAATTTAAAAAAACGTCATGTTACTTCACTAACAAAACAACTCCACTTTTCTCCCCCAACTTACCTTCCAAGACCTGGGCTGGTTCTGAGTTCTGCAAGCCCCTCCCAGCACAGACAGAATCTCTTAGGGAAGGAGCTTCCCTGTCCCACTGCTGGGTGTTGGGGACACCGCAGAACTCCCAGCACAGGCCATGGCAGATGAAACACTTCCCCTCTAAGGGCCTGCCAGCACAGGGATTGTGTTACTGATTTAGGATCACAATGGCCTTGGCTACACAGTTAAATAACTGGACAGGACTGGACAACATGAGCAGTCAAGACACCCTTGTCCCATCCACACCAGCACTTCCAGGGCTGCTGTGGCCCACTCAGCCGCCTCAGTGTTGACTTGGAATGCCAAATTTCCTTAGTGCCAAAGCACATCTTACCTTTCGCTTCTTTTAAGAGATCCTCCCTGTTCACATCCGAGCAAGAGTTCAAGAGTTCTGCCCGAAGTGGCCAGCACACACAAGCACAGGTACACACATTCTTATAGGATGTAAACTATGACTAATTCACATTCCACTGTATCAATCTGTAAATACTTTGTTTTCCTTTTTTTTTTTTATATAAAAACAATGGCATCAGATTCTCAGCAATAAAGTATAAGAAAGATGAATCCTTGACTACACTCAACCAATTATGAAATCGCCTTTCAAACAAAGGAAACATATGCAAAAAATCTGTGTATTTGATAAAGTCAACTTAATATAACAAAAAGTGAAATATGCTTATTAAAAGTGTCCTTATATAAAAATGGTCTTGCAATGTACAGTAAAATGCAATACAAATTATTGTTGGTTATCTCTTCCCACCCAGTAACTAAACCAGCTATTGTCCCATGAACTCCTGAGGCAGGAGCTTTGCTGTGCCTACACGTTCTCCAGGTTGTAGGCCTGGCGGATGTTGAGGGTGTCCCGCAGCATCAGATCCCGCAGGCGCCACAGCGCGTCGGCCATGGTGGTGTGAGCCCCTTTGCTCTTCAACCAGTGCGAGGGCAGGCGGCTCTCCTGCTCCTTGGACAAGTGCACGTCTCGTCTTCGTGCTGGAAAATCCAAGAAATGGCCCAGTTATCTACTGGTTTATTCTAGAAAAAGGCAAATATAACTCTGTAGTATTAGGTACTCCGCTTTTGCTCTTTGTATTTAAGCCCATACCATCGATTCTTATGTTTATACAACACTGGTGGAATTAGCCTGTGGATAACATAAATATTCTCAGTCTGTTGCTTTGTCTTTAGGAATTAATTGCATGTATATATTTTAATAAGCAAACAGCAGATTTATTTTGCATTTTCTATAAAAGCAAAAATAACGGGCTACGAGGAACCCAAAGCCTTACCTGCAAGGGTCTGGTCCCACTTGCTGATGCTGTTTGACTCAGCACTGAGCCCCTCAATGTATTTCAGGTAGGCTTCAGAATGGAGGAGCCTCTGTGTCTTTGGTGGAGGGGACACGAACATGGGCGTGCTGGGCTGCTGCATGACGGGCTGGCTGGCGGGGCTCTGCCCGGGGTACGGCGGCGGGGCCTGCTGGCCCGGCGGGCCCAGGATGCCGATCTGCAACGGCAAAGCCGGCCACAGGTCACACGGGGGCACTGCAGGCAACATCAGGGCATCCTCATGCAATGGAGTTTCAAGTGAGGTTATGTGCAAATGCCTGAGAAAATCTCCCTGGAGATGCCCGCTTTGGCCCGGAGATGCACAGAGAGTGCAAACCAACCATATTCATAGTCCACAGATATTGTTCGTATTTCTCATCTATGTAAACATACTCTGGTTATCATCACTGTATCTCTTCTCTCCTACTGACCTTAGTCACACCTTCTATCTCCTTTTTATTTCATGTTCTCTCCAACTTGATCCAATATACTGTGGTCTGTGAAGTGCAGAATTTAAAACATCTAATCCAAATTAACATGGATGCTTGGACAACTGGGATATCTCCACAGAATCACTGTCAGGCAAAAATCTCAGGCAGGAAAATTCCCAGTCACACAGAAGAATTCCTATCACTGTGATTAACTACTGAGAAGTCAGCACAGACATCCCATGGTCTGGAATAACTCAATGTCATGACATCAGCACTTTACCACTTGCTCAACCTCTGGTTCTCATAGAATCCTGAAATGGTTTGGGTTGGAAGAGGCCTTAAAGCTCATCTCTTTCCAACCCCCTGCCATGTGCAGAGACACCTTCCACTATCCCAGACTGCTCCAAGCCCCATCCACCCTGGCCTTGAACCCATCCAGCAATGGAGCAGCCACAGCTTCTCTGGGCAACCTGTGCCAGGGCCTCTGAACAAATAACTTCTTCCCAGCATCTGATTGAAACCTCTCCTCTTTTAGTTTAAAACCATTCCCCTTCATTCTATCACTATCTGGCCGTGCATAGCCACTCTCCCTCCCTTTCTTTACACCCTCAAGCCAAAATCACATTTCTCTTTATGATGCAAAACTTCAGTCAATAAAATTGGAAATGTTTTGAACAGTTTATCTGCATTAATCACTGACAAGGAACAACTGATCATCACAGTTACCCAAACTCACAAATTCTGAACTGCCAATGAACATCTACTTCATCAGTTTGTGAAATATAAATATTGTTTACCTACTCATCAACAGCTGATAGAATGGGCAGCATCCTCTCTGTGTGACAAAGCATACAGAACCTAAATTATCACCAGTTTCACAGTGTGCTGAAAGGACTCAGTTTAGTAGAAAGCTAAGACAAAACACTGCGTTGTTTATACTGAAGTTACCTCACTGGACAAACCTCCTGAGTGTAACAGCAATTCAACCATCAAACACAGACACACCCTCCGAGTGTGAGATATTAACTGGTTCTGAACACATCAGAACACTTCATTTCTGTTCTCCCTGAGAAAGCCTATGTGATTCCCTACATGTCTGAGCTGGGATGTGGATCAAATGCTGATTCTGAGCCTTAGAGCCTCATAAATAATGCAAGAACGACTCACCTGCTGTCCAAAAGGACTTGCTCCTGGTGCTGGAGTGCCTACCATGGGGGACACATTTTGGCCTATAACACCTATATTCCAAAATATAAAATAATTAGTCTTACTTCAGAGCAGTGACAAATACCTCTTTGGTGTTCTATAGTAAGAATTTATACTTTGATATCACTGCTCACAGTTATTTTAAGCAGATGTACAACATTCAAATATCCCCCTCGCCCCCAGTAAAAAACTTCACAAGTTTCTGAATGAAAAAAAAAAAAGCCAGCATGACAACTACCCAACACTGATATGTGGCCTGTTGAATTATTTTCATTAGAGAAATGCAAAGTGAATAGTTTTTGTTTTTCAGGTTTTTTTCATGCTACTTAGTGATTGCCTGACTGCATCTTTTCATTTATATACCTTTGGCCTGACAGGATCTTCCTGTAGTCCTTTAACAAAGGAAATGCTGATCTGCTTTAGCAACATTTAACATTTCCTTGTGTTCAGTTTTGTAAAATACGTTCACAGCAGGATAAATTCAAGCCTCTGCACAAATTCTGTTAGATCTCAACTAATACAAAATGCAACTTGCAGGTTAAGTTTCAATAGCCTTAAATACAGAACAATGAATATTTGAAATCTACGTCAAAAAAATAAGAATTATTTTTCTCAAGCATTTTGGGACTTTTCCCTACTGCAGAGAGTGCAGCACAACTGTGTCAGTCTTACCTACAAAAATGTACAGATCTAAATGAGAGTCCAGAGTTCCTGGAATTTTACATACAGATGCTTTGGTCTGAAAAAAATCAAAGTTACGTGTGCTGCTGCTGTTCTTTCTGTTTGTGCCACTTCTCATGTTCATTCATTGGAAAAGCTGCAAACTAACTGTGCTCTTCCTGAGGGTTTAATTTACATGAATTAAATGCATGATTTCTGTATCAGTGATCAAAGGATGTGCCACTGGGTTTCACACACTAAAGCGTTTTTCAAATGCACTTTCCATTTGATCACAGCTCCCATTTTAAATGCATCTGTACTAAGAGTATGTCAGAAGTTGGGAAAAACATTGGTAACACAAGCTGTGGAATTATTTTTGGTCCAAAGGGAAGATGTCTGGAGGAGGGCACCCTCTCCTCCCCAGCATCAGAGCACAGCTTCACCCGTAGCCTGCTGTGCCCACTTCAGCACCACTTCACGTGTGCTCCTCCACTCCCAGGCATTGTTTCTTTGCTAATCCACATCCTGTCAGTTTTAAACACGATCCATCCAGCCCACTGCAGTGGGAAAAGCTCTTCAAAGGGATGCACTGTCCTGGATTCACCTCCCACAGGTTTGGCTGCTGTGTGCTAAGCGTCACTGCACAGCTGCTGTCCTGCTCCCTCTAGGTGCCATCGCAGGGAATCGTGCACTCCAGCCAAGCTGGGTAGTACTGGTGGATCTCATAAACACCAGGCAAGCAAACAAAAACTCCCCAACTCGAATAATTTACATACAGATAAAACTCTTAACAGAGCTTCTGATAAACACAGTTTCAAGGGGGTAGGGGGAGACAAATGAGACCATTGCGTCCACAGCTTGTTCAACTGCTGAACATAGGGATGCACATCTTTTACACAGGCACATGAGTTATCAGAGGTAAAAAATGAACCAGCAGGAAACAGGATCAGAGGGCAGATGAATGTTTTTCCCTTTAATGGGGGCACGGTAATGGCATTAACATTGGCAAAAGATTTATTTCATTTAGCCTCACTTTTCATCAAAAGTGTGGCAAAAATACAGCAGATGTAGTAGAAATGCTCTCAAAAATCAATTCAAAATTTGGCCACATAGAATACTGAATTCACCTTGTCCCTACATGTTTCCAGTCACTGTTCTATCAGCAAGCTTTAAGCTGAACAGTTTTACAATAACACATCAGTGCCCTGGTAACCAAGGAGTTTTACATGACCAAGCTCATTTCAGTGCAGTCTGACATTAACACACTGAAAAAGACTTTGGTAAGGAATGAGAACAATAGATTTCATTTTTAAGCCCACTTCAAATAAGAAAAGGATGAGTGCAGGGATGCTGTTCAAATAAGGCTATGAACAGGCTGACTTCAGCTTTTCACGCTTCTGATAAACTCATGCACAATCATCAAGGTTTTTTTGCTGTAACAAAACTCCTGCTGGAGCAACACCACATTTCTCCAGTACCCTTTCCCTGAGGGTTTACTGGACATGCTGTTGTGTCAGTGTTTTGCACACCCCTCAGCAGTGCTGCTGCTCACAAACCAAAGCCACGAACTGAACAAGCTGCAGAGAACTCCTGTAACAACGGGTTAAACCAAGTATATGACAATGAAACAGAGAGGGAATGAGGATGAGGCTCTTACCGGGTGGTGGGATGCCTGGGATGCCTGGCATACCTGGCGGGAGTTGGTGGGGTGGGGGCACCCCTGGGTGAAGTGGCTGCATGCTGCCCATGCTAACAATGCCATCAACTGGGCCCTGCAAAGGTGGCAGCACCGGTGGATAGCCACTTATCATGCCTTGAAGGACACAACAAATTTCAAACATGCATCAATAACATGCAATATGGTCTACACAGTATGCACAGACATGCACTGTCCACACACACACACAAAAAAAGCACCTTTAGTACAGCAAGACAATACTACAATTAGTATCTTGCAAAAAAACCCAAAAAAATCAAAAAACAAAACCCTAAAAATAAAGAAAAGCTGTAAATATGAAACACTATACTTTTGATGAATTAGTATTTAGTGTATTTGTATGCTTCTCACGGGGCAATAAATGTTGAATACTCAGGTATGTTAACACAAGGAATAAATTCAGCCACAATTAAATGTTACCAATGCAAGCAGTTTTAATACAGCTTAAAGCTCTGCCATCTGCATACAGATTACAAACACAACACTAACTTGCCAGCCCCATGGACAGCCCTGCTCTGTGGGCCAGCTCAGAGACCACAAAAATAAAACCCCAGACATTTTCCTGCAGTACACATGCAAAATTGATGCACAAAAGCCCTACAACATTCACATACTTGAAACTAACAGCAGTGATGGGTGATTTTTATTAAACCATCTCCAGTATGAACTAAGGCAGTAATACAAATTTTACACTTGGGTGTGCTGGGCTGCAATAATTTACACTCATGGCATTAAACTTTAGTGAAAGGACTTAAAAGGAGCACCCCCTCACAGAATTTCACTGTCCATGTCTTCAAGGTGTCTTTACAGAAAAATCAGTGACACTGCAAACACTGTATTGTGCTGCTGCTCAAAAATTTAGTTTTCTGCATGTGAGGGAAGAAAATGGAGAGCTTTTTCTGGCTTCAGCTCAGATTTGCTGCTATCCATGAAGTGAACCTACCCAGGATAACTGCACTATGCTTGTTAGGCCCTAGAATGTTTAATTTAAATGGATGCATTGCCAGGTAGGCAAGGAAAGGGGTTGGAAAGGCAATGAAAAGATGACAGAGGACAGAAGCAGGTCTAGAGAGATGAGGTAAGTTAGAAATGCAAATTTGCTGGGGCTTCTGTAGTCTGTTCCAAGAAACCACCAAGTCTTTGCCACACTCCCTGTAATTCAAAAAAGGAACTTTCAGAACAGAGATTTCTGGAATGAGACTGGCCAAAAACTCACCAGTTCTGACTGAGAACAGAGTTGTTGCAAACTCTGGGTCTAAACAGAAGGAGCAGCTCCAAAATAAAAGCTAAACCTGCCACTTCCTCAGGAAGTTACAAAAGTGAAAAACCTTTAATCCCAAAAGCTTTACATGGAGAAAACACCAAGAAAATAAAGAACTAATCTCCCTCGAGCCTTCACTTTCCACAGGACACCTAGACTGACACATTAAATATGCCTTAGGTACCTATTTCAAATACCTGGAACCTTATCTGTACCTCCTTATTACAGGGAAATCCTTATTTCCAACAGAGAAAGTAAAAGAAGAGAAACAACAAAAGCCTCCTTGGCATAAAGGGCTTGCTCCCTGTAGCTACTGCCTGGTACTTCCAGTGCACCCCGAGCTGCTGACACACCTTCAGTGCAGTTACAGCACTTCTGAAGCTTTAAAACAAACAAACAAAAAACCCTCCAAGGAATGAAACCCATATTTATCAGTCATGGAAGCTTCTTTCTACATTTCCAATTAAAATACTCAACAACTGGTTAATAAAGGTGCCATCAAGTCTCCATGAGAAATCAGTTCTTGTAGCTCATTCTGAGTAAGAGCAGCCACTTTCTTACCCCATGTATGAACTGCAAACTTTTATTTTAAACTAGCAAACATGGCCAAACTATTTCCAGCTCCCACAACTGTGGTTCAGGATGTCTATGAAATTGTTTGTTTTCCTGTTTTTTTACCATAACAACACAAGTTTAAGTAAACTTTAGCAATACCTAAATGTGGAAGACACTAAAGTGCTGCATGCTAAGAGAAACACATCTCAGAAGGCTTCCAGATTTCCTGGACCCGTGGGCCACGAAGAAGTTCTGTGATGGAGAAGCTCTCTGAACTAGAGAAAAGCAATCCAAGGATGGAGGAGGACGTGAGAGGTCCAAACAGAACAAGATACTTCCAAGTAGGACTTGTGAAAACCAAAAGATGAAAGACTGTGTTTTTCAAATGGGCCACAAAAGTAGAAAGAGTTTAAAAGGATCTGCTCCATCATCTACTTTAAGGAAGTTATTTCCCAAAGCCAAAGTGAAGAGCCTTGAGTGTTGATCTGCTTGAATAAGACAATGGCCTGAAACAGAGGTTTGCTGTCACAGGAAATAAGGGAGCATGTGTAGTTTGCAGAATGCACATTTTTGGGAAAGTTTTAAGGAAGTGTTAATAGCAAATATTACTGCCCATCAAACACCTGCCTCCAAAAATTGGAAAAGTGACTACTCAGTGCCAAAAAACCCAAGAACCAAACCAAGAAAACACAGCCACAAGAGGATGATATTTCTACATATTCTAGATTGAAGTAAATTATTCACAAAAGAGATCAGCACTGGGGAACTCATTTTTTCCCCTCCTTTTTCTTAATATATGCACAGATAAGTGAACATACGCACACACACAAACATACACCAACTGCAAACAGTTCAGAGGGAAATTACCACAAACAGAGTGAAAAAAAGCCAAAAGAAAAATGCAACTCAGTGTCAACAAATGCTTTGTAACCTGGAGATCATGAACCAACTAAGGAATGTGCCCTCAGTTAAACATCCATGCAGCCTATTTACTGAAAAGGGATTTAGAGACCGTGATGAAAAACGCTTCAGGCTGTCAGCTTGAAATAAGGCCACAGCCTGTGAGATGAGAAAGAAAAAGAAAAATGACAAAAGAACAAATGGAATAATTGGAATGTCTTAAGGGAAAGTTAAAAAGACCCCGAAACTCAAATCAAAACCCTCCAAATACTCATTTTTATCTACTCGGCACTATTTTGACCTTGACTGAAGCAATTTAATTCTTATTTTAAATAGAAACTGGGGAAGGAAAACAACCTATCAGGTCACACCTAATTAATTTTCTCACCCATGTATGGCTGATTTCCATACAAGAATCTTCAGTGGACTACATTGTCTTCAGATCTGATCCTGAAAATACTTACTCGGAGCATACTCCCTATGAAATCAAGCCGGATTACAACTGGTAACGAGCTCAACACCCAGCAACAGGGACCTCGTGGAAGAGTTCTCCAAGCTCAGTTCTATTCTGAAAAATAACCTGATAAAACCAGCAATGTTGTCATTTTGTCTTTGTTTCTGCAATGGCTCTAGATCCTGGTCTGCTCTGCTTACCAGTGCCTAAGAGGCAAATCTACACAGCTTTTGCTTGGATTTAAAATCTGGGTTAGACTCTGTCGGCCTCTCACCTCCCTGACAGTAAAACCCCCAACAATCTCCCTCCTGCTTTACCACTGCCACAGATGCTGCATGCACTAGAAGACTATTTAGCTGCTGCCCTCCTGCCACAGCAGGGCTAAAGGTGAACTCTGCAAGGCAGAGTGAATAAACATGACTGCACACTGCCAGAACAGGAGCACTGCAAGGAGGACCCTGCTTCCCTGCTTCTCCACAGGCTACTCTCCACTGGAGCAAGTAACGCTGGACACCAGGCCACTGCTGCACTAGGCATGTTCATCATGAAGAAAGACTGAAGAGTTTGAGCTTTTGCTTCCAACGTGACCCAAGAGAGTGTTCAGAGTTATGAAGGGGGTTGATAAAGTGGATGAGGAAAAAATGGTCATAGCTCCTACGTTTTACCTGCAACGGGTGTCAACTGCTGATTGAGCATTCCCATTGGTGTTGGTGGCGGCACCACCCCCATAAGAGCCCCGACAGGAGTGCCTGCCCGGGGGGAGGAATTCTGCTGCTGTGCTGCTCGCTCTCTCTCCTGCTGCTCAGCAACTTTAGCTGCCCGCTCTGTAAAAGTATTTTAGATTTTCAGTTCTGTTTTGTAACCCAGAATTTCAAAATATTATCTGTTCATTAAAAAGGACTAGTCAGACACTGGCATAGTTTAGTCAAATATAAAGTAGAACAGATGAATCTTTTTTATACAGCATATGATTTGATCTCATGTGGCTGCAGCTAAGACTTTTAGAGAACCTTTCATGAAAAATATTCCGCAAAGTTTTATCTCTTTCTAAAAAAAAAATTAAAATAATTAAAATAAATAATAAAACAAAAATTTTAAAAAGTTAAAGAACAAATTTGATGATAATAACACCAGTGTTACCAACATGAAGCAGCAGTCCAGCACTAGGCTCGGTCCGCACTAGGACATGGCAAAACATTCCCTGTTTTGACACCACTGGCTCAGCCAAACCAGCTGCAGCCAAGGCCAGCAGCTCTTGGGCAGATCCTCTACCAGCTGCTGTGGGAATAGAAGCTCCACATCTGCCAGGTGTGCCCTAAAGAATGCTGCAAAAAGCAGACAGTAGTGCCAGCAGGTGGCACAGTCATTTGTGGGCTCCCCGTGTATTTTACTACTGATGCAGCTGAAAAGTGGTGGCAAAATCGGGGAGCATTTGTAAAGTTTCCCTAGTGCAGATTGGTCCTTAGCTTTTGGAACATAACAAGCAGCAGTTTGATAAACCAAAAATATTTTTCTCTGCCTCTTTCTGTCATTTCCCCGTTTGGTCCCCTATGAGTTATTTTTTTTTTCTGAAGATGTCTAACTCACATTGTGCTGCTCACTGGAGGTCATGTGTGTCCTTTGTACGATGAATCTGGTCATTATCTCAATCAAGTCTCTCACTGTGACTGCAAGAACAAAAGATCTACTGCAGGGTAATCTCACCAGAGGACAATTTTATATTAAGGGAAGGGCAAAGGGTCATGGGAAGAAGAAAGAAAAAAACCCCAAAACCCAAACAAACAAAAAAAGGAGATATACTGAATGCCCACATTCCAGGTGCTTTGGGGGTGTGCAAGTTCCTGCTTTGTATACTCTGAACGTTGTGTCTGACTGGCACAATGAGGAACAAGGAAGAATAAATGGATGCAGGATACATCTCCAGCAATTTTTAACAACAGTGAATGCAGGGTTATGAGTTCTCTTGCAGTTGGTGAAAGATGGAAACTGCCACTAAACCAGCAATCAAGGTCCTCTGTCAAAGGAAGGCTAAGAAGAAGTTCATCAAGGAGATTAAGTTATGCATCCTGCCAGTGCTACTCACTTCCCCTAGGACATGACTTTAAACATCTACCACACTTTTGACTCCTCTAGAACCTGTTTGTGCAGCTTCTAGCACTACTTCCACAAACTCAAAGACCAGTTTCATTTCCAAAGGCATTTCCTTCCTTCTTCCCACTTCTGCAATATCACGGAGTGATGACGACGCAGAGAAACTCCTACATTTAACACAGGCAACTCAGATGTGATTGAGCACAAAATACCCAAGATATTTTAAGGCAGATCCTCAAGTAGAAAAATGAGATAATCTTCTCCAGAGCACAGCGAGCACTTGGGGAAAAGATGAAGCAGTTGTTCTGACTCTCACCTACTTTTGGCCAGCTAAAAAAAAAAAAAGGTCAGACAAAAGCATAAGAGACACTCTGATGAATGAGAAATTACTGTTAAGTGTTCAGCTTTATCAGACTTCAGAGTGCTAAGGTTTGAAGAAGGACCCGACGTAGGACAGTACTTAAGTTTTACCTAGCCCCTATCCATGCCCTGACTGCCACAGAACTAACAAATGGAGTAACACTGCCAAAGGGAACTGCAGGAGGTATCTGAAAGTTCAGCCTAGAGCATTCACCTTAATACTCAATACTAAACCCAAATCACATAGGCCAGGACTTGAGATCATTCAAACATTTCCAACACATCTCAAGAGACAGGAGAGAGACCCTCTGCTTAGAACAGAGTTTTTCCTTAAAACAGGCCCTTCCCTCAATCCCATGCATTCTTTTATCTTACTTTATTTCGCCATGCAGGCACTTCCAACACAGCCTCTTCTTTACTCAACTAATGCTAAAAAACCAACTAATACCCTGCACATAAACCAAATGAAACTTTCAGTGGGTCAAAATGGATCCAAAACGTAAACTACTTTTCACCAGAAAATGGCCCTTTTTCACTGAGGTGTCAAACCATGCCCACTCCCTGCTCCCTGGTTCACATCCACACCAGGGAACACATGAATTTTGACTCCTCACAGTGGAAGGAGCGGAGTTTCTCTCCTTCCACATATGGTAAGCAAACACAGTTTGGACACTTTGTCACCGCATCCCAACCCCTCAAAACAAAGCAAAAGTAGTTGGGGTAGACACCAAGCCACAGAAACTGCAGCTCAAACCCCAAAAGCTTTGGAAAATTTTAATTGAGAAGGAAGATTAAAATGGAAGCACACAGACAATCATTAACACGGTGGACAAACAGAGCCTTCCTGCAGAAGGGCAGGACTTTAAGTTGCTCTAAGCAAGGAAGCAGTGACATGCCAGCCATCCTCCTGCTGAAGGATGAGGCTGTAAGGAGGGATCTGCCAATAAAAAGACCATACATGCACCTAGAAGGCTGTAAAAGGAAACAACTACAGAACAAAGTAAGGCCCCAGTACTCTCACAAAGAAAGAGCGTTACCGTTTCCCTTCGCAGCATTTGCAAAGCAAACTTGCACAGATCAAAGGGTGCTGTGTTACCCTCCAGAACTGCAAAGAGCTGCTACTGAAAATTCAGAAAGGACTGAGGTGGCTGAGAGTGGACAGTGACAGCATGCAAGCTTCCAGCCTCAAGATCAAAGCTGCCTTTCAGTTATGAGTGTGCAGAAAACCTATCAAATCTCATTTTCAGAGCTGTAACTTAATTGGGCCGTAACTTTCCAGGGTGTTGAAATGTTCCTATCCAAAGGAGCATTTTCTTTCAATAAAATTGCATCAATACAGTAGCTAATAGTGTTGACATGCTATTAACTACAGAAGTAACTATGGATGTTAAACCCATGTATTTGGCTTGGGTAAGGGCTGGCTGTTACAGATCAGCTGTATTTTATTTTAATCAAATAGAAGTTAAAACACAATGACTATTTATCAGAAGGGAGGGAAGGAATGGAAGGAAAGCAGGGAGGAAAAAAAAGGAGGGAGGCAAAGAAAGGAAAGGAGGGAAGGAATCGAGGAAAAGAAGGGAGGAAAGGGACAAAAGATACATCTGAAGTATCTCATGATTATGAAATACTCCTAGGCTTACTTCAGGATATGAAATCTCTCAACAAAATCAGTTACAACAGTTGATTAATACTGTACTGAACAGTAAGTCATATTTACAGTACAGTACAAAGCCTCTTAGGACTCTAAGTACTGTTAATAATGAACTTTTCCCCACTCCCCTATAAGCCTTCCTTACCTGCTGCTACAGCTCTCAAGAGCTTCTTGTCCAAAATTCCCCTCAGTCCTTCTTTAAGGAAACATTCACAAAATATTTTTCCAACTGACTTCTAGCCCAGGGGTTTCATGCCTCTTTACTTCTAACTTGTCCCCATTTTCCTGGTCTTTGTTAATTTGGTTATTTGTGGCAAAGACATTTAAATTATCAGTTGTGCTCTACATAACTGAAACATGCTCTTTGCTCCTCTTCAGTCATCTCTTAATGTGAACTTCTCTTTAAGGTACGTCCAGAACACAAACATAAATATTTTCTTTTATTAAACCTGTCATCTGAACAACAGAAAGTGTTGAGAAAGAAAAAAAGGCAGAAAAGAGTTCAGCATCTCAGTTTTTACTTACCTTCATATTCTGCTTTCTTTGTTGCTTCCAAGTTTCTCCATTCAGTTCCTACAAGTCTGCTGAGCTCTCCAAAGGAGTAGTCTGGATGCTGAGCTTTAATCACAGCTCTCATCTCGCTGCTAAACAAGATGTACCCACTCATGTTGATCTTCCTTTTTGATCCCTCCTTCTTGGTGCTGCCCTTAACAGACTTGGGAGTGGACTGTGAGAAAAAGCAGTTATGACCACAAGTGTACAAAAGAGGAGGCCAGAAGAGAACAAAAGGAATTGTGTTATGTCACAGATCTCACCCATTGAGCTGTTCAGAGACATTGCCAACACAAGCTGAGTAAAGTATTTTATTTGCCATCACACATTTTAGGAAAATGCCTCCCCACTTCCTCCTCAGCCTTTGTAATCCCTACTCTCCCTCATTCCACCTTCTAAATGCTATTTTGCCTGCCAGACTTTCCTTTCTCTCCAGTGTTCACTTCTCTTTATGTAAGTAGCCATTTCTCCCTGAAAAACCCAAGCTCAGTTTATTGCTGATCCCTGTTTACCTGCACAAGAGGGTCACAGCATGTTCTTATGTTGATGAGTAACAAAAATTCTGCTCCTCTGCTTTTCCTGCTATGGATGCTCCTGGTGAGAGCTTCTTGATGTTTTCAGCCATCAAAAAATTAATCTGCTCTGACATCTCTATACTGAGATACCACAGCTGGAACCTGGTTTTGAAGGCCCTTCCACCTGTATTTGTCACAGGAGACCATAACTCATCCATAGTCTGACCAATAAGACCCATAAATGTATCATCACATCAAAACCCTCTAAAGGCCTTTCTCATACCCTAAACATTACAAATCTGCCACATCTTGAAAAGTGTCATTGTTTCCAAATACCTGGTGGAGGCAAAAAAGGAAACAAAAATATATTCAACTGTTTCCATTCTCTCCTGAAATTCTGACCATGTTACTGACTCCTTCTACTTGCTGCTTTGACCCCACAGTTCAACACTCTTCTCTCAGCTAAAACCAAAGTTTTAGGGATACCAAGATGCCCATCAATTTAAGCAATATGAACTGAGGCCCACTTAAATGTGATTCTAAACTTCACTGTGCTAACTTGCAAAGTTTTCATGACAAACCTAAAGACAACTTGTGTGGAGGAAGTGAAGAAAATTCCACACAGGGTCTGGGATGATACACAAGGCACACACAATTCCATCCTGGCTTCCTGGGCAAGCCCACACTGGCAGATGGAGAGTTCTCAAATCAAAAATAAGGAAATCTAATTATATATTTGGCCTCTGATACATCTGCAAATAGAGAGCTACAAGTTTACCAGCTGTTCTAGCCTTCATAGTTCTTGCACCAGTTTGGGTAACAGTAATCTAATGTAAAAGCCTAGCCACCAGTTTGGAAGGGCAAACAAGACTTTGAGAAACCATAAGAATTCCAAATTTGGTTCTTGCATTCTCTTCTACATTTCCCACACACACATTTTCAAATGAACAGTCTGTTCCAATGGAGTCAGGTAACTGAGTATTTAGTTTCAGACTTGTTGAAAGAAGAAATCAAACAGGACCCCCTTTTAATGCCTTTTTTCAGCCATTTTGCTGAAGCAAAGAATGAAATTGCACATCTTTTTTTTAGGTACTTTGACTCCATTCACAGCAAACTGCAGCAAGAAAGCATCACCCACCTATCTGTCAAGCCCCACAATACCACATATTCACTAGTCTTGTCTCCTCTTATCCTTAGGTGTTGTAAGACCTCCTTTGTTGGCAGGAGAAAAAAAAAACAGTTTAAAGGTTCTGGGATTTAATAGTTGCTAGATAAAATTCCATTTCTTTTTGGAATACTCTTCAAGAGTTCTCATGCTGCTTATAAAATTCAGCACGTTAAACAAGAGCAGTGAGCAACCTTGCAAGGGAAAATGCATTTGGTGGCTGCCCACATGACAAAACATCACACTTAAACCAGGCAAGAGCTTTCAACTTCAACTCTTTCATCACATCCAAAGACATTTCTACCCCGGGGTCACATCCTTGCAATGTAATGCAGCAGAAATCCACACTGCTGGTCACCAGTGTCTGAAACTCCCTCCTGCTCCCAGCAGATCAGTCCCATTGTCTCTTCAAGACTGGCATTAGCTGGGATGTGGGAATGTGGTGACAAAGACTAAGAGTTTAATCCAGTTGCAAACAAACTTTTTTTTGGTTAGTTGAATTTCCAGCTAAAGCAGCTCCTCACACAGCTTTCACACTCAGTTACACAAATTCCAGGGCTTGTGTAAGAAAGTTTATATTTGGATTTTATATAAAGACCTGATCCTTCTGAACAAGTGTCATAGAAAACCTTATTATTAGAAACAACACTAATATATAGAAAGGTACCTCGGGTTTTCCTCAGTCCTCAGCTGAATGATTCCCTGTAAAAATATTTTAATGGAATTAAACACTATCACCTGGATATCATATTGCATATGCCAAAAGTGTTCTGTGTAATTTACTCCATACACTCATAAACTGAAATATAAATCCTTTGTGTGCATATGATAAAATGTTACTGTTCCTTTCTTCATTTGGATTGGGAAAAGAATGCGGAATATAAAGGTTTAAGAGTTCCTGAAGGAAAATACTTACCTGTGGTGGAGTATAAGGCATTATATCCAAATCACTGGCTAAGGGGGCCTGAAGCTGAGGCATAGAAGGTGTTTCAGTCATATCACCTTCCTCTTCCCCCATCTCTTCCATGTCCTCATCACCTCCTTCCAACTCAGCAAATTTTGCTTCCAGCTGCTGAATCTTCTTTTCCAGTAGAGGAGATGGTTCCTTCTGAGGAACTATGGGTTTTCTGGAAGGTGGAGGAGGAAGACAAAAAGCAGCTGAGAACACACTCATACCTTACAGGAGAAAGAACTTATTTTTGAAGAGAAAAATCAACTTTTCTTCATTTATGATGGAACAATATAGAAACAATGGTGACTTGAGATGTGCCTGTGCTTCCTTTCAGAACCCTGAGCAGAACTGATGCTGTGTCTATGGCCAGTGTTTCATTTCAGTCACTTGTTAGAAGGATTTTTTATGAGTTAGAAGGGGATTTCAATACAAGTACCTAATTTCTGCAAGAGAAGGCAGTTAACACTACATCTTCCTCAGATTTCACATTTTACTTAAGTTAGAACTTAATATTTTTATTTCATTAATATGAATGTTCACCAAAAGATTTTCATTATTCATACTGAGCACTTAAGTGTTTTCACAAGATCCAAGAGAATGTACCAATCTGATAAAGTAATGACTTTTCTTAAAGTAAGGGGAAGAAAAAGAAAACATCCATAACATAAACAAACATAAAAAGACTGATGCTATCTGGACTTCTTCCCAGGAGTGTGGTTAGCTGAAATTACACCTCTGATTTCTGTGGATGTCCTGGGTCAGGCTGGGATGGGGTTAGTCCCCTGCACAGCAGCTGAGTGGTGCCGTGTTTTGGCTCTGTGAGACAAAAGTGTGGATGACACATCCTGTTGTAGGCACATCATCAAGGCCTTCCCTTCTCCCCACTCTGTGCCCCAGCAGGCTGGGGCTGGGCAGTGATTTGGGACAGGAGACGACCAGGACAGCTAAGCCAAACCAGCCAAGGGGATATTCCATCCTGTGTGACACCGTGCTCAGCAATAAAAGCTGGGGGAAGGAGGAGGACAGGGGCACATTCAGGGTTATGGCATTTGTCTTTCCAAGTAGACATCACGTGTGCCAAAGCCCTGCTTTCCAGGAAGCAGCTAAACATCTGCCTGCTAATGGAAAGCAGGGAATTAATTCCTTATTTTGCTCTGTTTGTGCATGTAGCTTTGCTTTGCTTTTCCAACTGTCTTGAACTTGAGCCAGGAGTTTTTCTTTCTTCTGCCCTTTAGATTCTCTCCCCTACTCCACTGTGGGGCAGTGACCAAGAGGCTGGCTGGGAGTTTAGCTGCCAGTCCACCACAATCTAGAAGAGTGCTCATGTGATCCCCTCATTCCCCTCACATTTTTACCTAAAATAGTATATTTCATCATCTACAACTTTCGCAGAGAGTGAAAACCTCTTCAACCCTTTGAATTTCTTCATTTGTTTGTCGCTTTCGTTGTAGCGGCTCTCGCAAAGAAAAACATCGTTTTCGGAGATTTCTGTTGGTCTGCAGGAGAGGAAGTCTTTGAATGACAGAACGACACACTTTCCTGCAGAAATGAAAGAGCTGGGTAAGAAGGCAGCCACACTTGCAGACTTTTTGTTAGAAGTGTGGAAAGTCCATTTTTTTTGCCTGTCTTGTAAGTCTGAAGATTCCTGGCATTTGGCGCAACTACGGAAAACACATCGATTGATATTCCAATCAAATAATGCCACTCACAAGAAACCTACAGCAACTTAATGCAGCTTTTGGATTCTGTTTAAGAACTAGAGAGCCCACAAAATAACAAACCCCCATGATTGCTGTCAGTTACTGTATTTATCACAGCATCACAACTCCAAAACAAAGTACACAGCCATCATCTTGCGTAACAAATCAAATTTCAACCTCCTACTCCTCCTTTCAACTTTCCAGGTAATATGTACTGGAGTAATTACATTAATAAGCAAGAATAATGGATTTTCTGTTCTCTGGCTGCAAACAATGTTCACTTTTATATCATACATGTAATTTACTTATTGTAAAAAAGCTTTTTCATAGTGAAAATTCTCACCACAGGTCCCATAGGCAGAAATGCATATTAGAAACTCACTGAATAATCTCTCCTCCCTCCCTCAATAAAAAAGACATACTTGGAATAAAGCCTACACATAGCCTGCAATCACTTCAGATCGTGTAGGAAAAGAAATTGTCCATCAGATTTAAAGCTGTTAATAATTACCCAAAATGCAAGTCATGGGACAGGTCTCCTCCAAGTTACTCAAAAACACCTCCTTCTTGTAGAACATTTTAGTTGGCTCATGCTCAGTTTCTTCAGGATGTATAAAGATTGGACCAAAGAAATACGCAGCTCCATCTCGCACCCACATCTTCTCAATTCTGGAAAGAAACCAAACCAGCAACATAAATGCAAGGCCATTCCTCCCAAATGAGGCAGCAGGATGTTCAGGAAGACCATCAGTAGAAAACGAGTACAGAACAGCCAATTCCAACTGTACAACTGGACCAGGTTTTTATTAGGCAGCTAAACTTCCACCCCAATCTATCAAAAGCTTGTAACACTTCACTCACGTTTTTTCCCATCTTTTATACTTTTTTGCAACCAGCCCCTCTTTTGTCTGAGTTATTTTTACAGCTGCAAAGTGCAAACAAAGAAGTTGCCCCTACCTTCCTACTCGAGGCCGCACCAGCCCATGTGACTTTATGAAGACACAGTCCCCAACCTTCAGCCACATGTCATTGTAGCAGAGCTGTTCAAAGTAATGGCAACCAGGCTCTCCATTGGACATTTCTACTGGAACATCTTCTTTGTCCTGCAGAAGAAAAAGCATTTAGAAATGTGTGAAAGGAGGAAAATCAGGCACAGAAATAGAGATGGCAGGTACCAGTAAAAGGCTTTGCTCTATCTTTATGCTAACAATAGCAGGTAAGCACCAAGCAGAGACGTACGTGCAAAAGTTTCCTGAATAAAAACTACAAAGTCAAAGATGCCCTCCATGTCTGTCACAAGCTTTCCTATTTCACAAAGCTCTAATTTTGCCAGAACATTAATTTACAGGTCCTTTTTTGTTCTGCTGCTTCAAAGTTAACCAGCCAAGCCAAGCCAAGCCTTGTCAGCTTTGATGGTTGAAAGCACAGTAATGTGCTTAGGAAACAAGAACTGACTATATGGCCAAGCTAACAGACACAAAAATATAATGATTCAACTCTCTTATACAATAACATGAACACTCCATGTATTGCTTGCAAATTCATACCATTTGCCCTATTTAATTTCTCACTTTTTAGTAAAAACTCAAATTGTGCCTCTTTTCATCTTTCAGCCTGGCATTCCAGAAAGCCAAGGAAACACAGGCTTGTCTCCCAAGGTGGGGAAGGAAAAGATCCTGTGAGTTTTCGTTCTCTCAGGAGAATTAATTCCATCTTTTGTCATGGTGTGAATAAATACACTAATATACACTAGGTGTCTGACAAAAGCTGACAATGGGTGTGCTGGGTACTGAGTTCTCAGGTTCTGTTAGAAAATGCAAAGTGCATTTTTCATTATTTTTTTAGTGTTTCATGATATTTTATGATTCACTTTTTTTCTATGGCTCTATATTTATTTCAGACAAAACTAATTAAATTTAACTGATTTTAATACATTTACCTAAACTTATTTATTTTCTTACTCTAGGTACAAAAAATGAACCATTTTATCCACTATGTTGGACAGAAATATTCTTAAGCATTTTGACAATAAACTACTTAGTTATCAACCACAAACAGGCCATGAAAAACAGAATATTATGTATTACCAACTGCTGCCTAGCTACTGACTGCTTTACTGAAATGCTACACAATAAAGCACTTCAGCACTGCCATGAACTAAAATTACACTTTAGTTCTACTGGTTCTTTAAGTTTAGGGCAGGCTTTACAGTAAAAGTGTAATTTTCTGGAGTGGTAAAAAACCCAACCAAGCCCTTCACATGATCACAAGAAAGAGGCTGTTGAATGTAACAAACATTTACACAGTTTATTGTTATCTGTTATGTCTATTTATATTCTGTCTGTGTTTATTTACAGATGTCTACAATATCATTTATAACAGAAATATTATATTCATTTATATTTTATTGTGTCTGGATGTGGTGAAACCCAGGCCATGAGGGCTAATATTTTGTCCTTCTCTATCTGTCAAATACAATCCACGTTGCCCTTGCATACCTTTTCAAGATGAAGGATACTTTCTCCCACCTTACTGTCCTCCAGTGTTTCACTGTGTTTCTCTTCATCTACTTTGTCTGTATTGGCAAACACAGAAGCAACTCTGACCACAGGCAGGGGCACATCTCGTGGGACAAATCTGACAGAGCTCACAGGCATAGTCCACAGTTTAATCTTTTTAAAAGACTTTGTCTTTGCAGAATAGCGCGACTCGCACACGTAGACATCCTCATCTCTGAAGTTTTCAGGACACAATTTAAAATATTCCTGCAGATTGAAGAGAAAATATGAAACATTTTAGCAACACCCACACCCCACAGACACAAGTGAACTCCCTCTCATGGTTTTCAGGGGGTTTTTTATGCTTCTGTCAAAAGCCTTTTTGGTGAGTTCTCTTCTTCCAGTTTGACATCCAAGTTTTACTAAGAATAACAGCAAACAACAAGAAATCCCACCCTTGGAGAAGGAGCTAATTCATTACAGGTTGGCATGTGAGAAAAATTAGGTTTTATTCATTTACCAAACCAGTGCATTAACAAGTACAAGATCTGAAGCCTGAAATCACCTTCACAAGGTTTCTGAGCTTTGACTTGGAAAAAGGACACACTCACCAAGTTAGGAGTGATCATAAACAAAAATCAACCAGCAGAGGGAAACTCCACCACCTGGGTGAACCACATATCTCAGGAAGCAAAGGAAAATACAAACAGCCCACAGAAGCAAGTCCTATTTTATTTAGGTATTAGTGGAATGTCTCTCTGTTAGAGTGCCTACATCTCTACAGGAAATAGCAGAAAGCATTACTTGTTTTATAAATTACTCTTACCCTGAATAGTCTCTCACCTTGACAAACATGACCACACATTTGCCTAAAATTTTGCTAACAGGAACTTTATTGTAATAATCACTTTTAAAAACTTCTTTCTCCAGGAATTTTCGAGTTGCAAGATGAAAAGTTTCATTTGGTCGATAAAACCAGCAGCCATAGAGCCATTTCTCTCCTTTAAAATAGAAAACAACAAAAAAAGGGAGGGGAGATACAAAGAAAAAAAAATGCAAAATGACATTCTCTAGTGCATTAGCCAAGTAAGAACAATTAGACTGATTAATCAAACAGCCATGTAGTCATTTATGCTGAGAGCACTCTGCTTTTAAACAGGGCAATATTCATTAAACTTTTCAGGAAAGAAAAACAAGGTTTATAAAGCCTGCCAACTGTCATTTCTCCAGTAAAACCTGATTCAGCAAAATAAAGGAGAAATTCATTCTTATTTATAGATCTTGACTTTCAGGCCTTGAAATGGCTTCAAAGTCCACACAATAATCACCTGATTATTTAAAGAATCTCTGGTAACTGTTTCTAAGTTTTTTAAGAACTATTTCTTTCATTTTATGCTGTGACAAATTGCGTGGTGACAAACTCAAATTGAAAACAATGATTTATAAAGAAGCTACAAATATGTACTATTTTTCTAAATCAAAGGAAACCTGTGCCCAGCTTTGGTCCAGATTTCTCAGCACAGAAAAACAGTGCTCTTCTCCACCTAAATTACAAGGAGTCCCTCCCACCCAGAATCCCATCCCTGCAAGGTTTACAACTTGAGGGTAGGCAGAAATGAACACAAAAAAGAGCACATGCTGTTCCAAAAATTTGGTGTTTGTAAAACCTTTTAGAAAAAAGCAACTCAGAAACAACAACAAAAAATACTCACTGGTCCAAACAGTTCTGCAAATAAAATAAGTAACAACTACACAGGAAAAAAAATTAAACTGGAAGTTTAAAATAACAATAGGAAGTTTCACCCTACAGTTTTCCTGCAGTAAGGACATCCTTACCAGCTGAATCTTCCCACAGCCTCTCAATGCAGACGATGTGAGGCTGCAGGTTGGCCTCTGCAGGCTCCACATACACATAATCTCCCACATGGTACATGCTGTTCTTGAAGCTGCAGTCCTGGCTGTAGGTTCGATGCAAACTTGACAGCCCAGCTGATCCAGAGGAATCTTCACTCTTTTCAGCTTCTTATTTCAGGAAAGGAAAACCAGATGTTAGTAATGTCACATTTCCATATTAGCCAAGATTCCTGATGTCAGTGCCTCACTCTGAGCCTGGAGTAACCAGGCTTTACTCTGCTGCTGACATCTATGAGGGAAGATGAACCATGTTAGAAAGGTAATTCAAGGACAAAATTGCCAACAGCTCTGCTCCTATCTCTGGAAAAGTGCAATTGGAGAGCTTATTTATTCTTTTAAATATGGTGAATAATGGAGCATGGACAGAAAACAGCCAGGAACTGTGAAATAAAGGACCTTCAGGGTAGGCTTCATGCCCTACAAAATAGTGCAAGCCCACTCCTCTGCTCAAACTCACAGTAGCCAAGTAAAAACACAAAAGGCTTACCAAACCTCAGCTCTTTAGCAGTGTTAAAAGCATGATCATAGACAACACCATCAGTACTTGTCAAAAAGAAAATGACTAAAAGGTCAGTGGGAATATTCATTGTTAAGTTTATTATCAGCAGAAAGCTCAAGGAAAAAAATACAGTTTTCTTTTATAATATACTTGAAATAATATTGGTACCCCAATGTATTCTGATTTAAGAGTTCACATAGGGTTAATATCTACTTACATCTTTTTCTTAAAAGCCCTCTGGCCTGGCTGATAAGGATCAAAATAAAATAAAGGTCTCATAACCTGGAAATAAAAGACTGGGGGACAAGCAGACTACTGAGGTCCCTTCAACAGGCAAAGCTGCAGCAACATATCATACGTGGGGGTACATTTTTCATTTAGCACACTCAAAACTAATGAAAAAAAGGTAGCTACCTCTCTTCTCCTCCTCCCTTTTGAGCTTATCCTCCTCTATTTCTTTGGGCAGCTTTTCCTTCTTTTCCTTTTCTACATCATTGTGAAGGTGCTTAGTGGTGTAGCTGAGAGCAGGTGACAGCAGAATCTCTCCATTTTTACACAGTTCATCTCGAATTTTAATGAAGAACTGCTGAAGCTCCACTGCATCCTCGTAGATCTCCGAATCAGTCCTGCACAAAAACATGAGCAACAGGGTAATAACAGATTGTGCAGGGCCAAGCAGGAGCCTAAACACACCCATCAATCACCACTCTTTGTGATCAAAATCAAAATTGATCTTCACTCTGCCAAGAGATTTCTGTGCTTACTCATAAGCAGCAGCAGCAGAGACTGACTTGAAGCCATGAAGCACTAAGTGATGCTTAACCTGCTAGTTCACTGTCACTTTGCATTACAGTTTACCCAAACCAGTATTTTTGTACACACCAGTCCTGAAATGCCAGGAAAATCAAAGGCAACTAGGTGTGATCAAGGCTACTTGTCACTGGACCTCTACAATCTGTTAACTTCTAAAAACTTGAGTAATAACAGTATTATTAACAAAACTGAGTAATTTTAATTATCCATACTCCTCTTAGTAGATGTTTTAAGATAATTTTTTACTTCCTCTCCCTCACAGTCAGGCTCTCACCTGCACACTCCCAAAAAGGCTACTGAATTCAAGCAAAACACTACAAGAAGTTGCAGGCATTCATAATTTTTGCACAGTGTTACCATAACTCATCCAAGTGTGATTGCTCCAAAAGAGTAATTCATTATTTGAGCAGTTAGAGAACAGTTCTCTCCATTTTTTCAATTTGAAAGTTAGCAGAAACCTGTTTTTCATAAGGTGTTCCTTTGGACGATTATTGTCAAAATTATCTCTTGGCAGAAAACTAACTCCTTCCTTGCTTTCAAATGAAAGCAAATATTCCACTGAAGACCTGATAGAACTTTTGAGATTTGGTTTTCTAAACACCCATATCAAGGAAAGCAAACACCTTAAAAAACCTTCAGCTTTTGTGTAACATTAAATGCAAAACTCGTGATAAAGGATACGTGAAAAATAAGGGTTTGCTCACCTGTTCATTCTCCGTGCCCTCTCCAGTACCTCAAACATGTTCTCCTGGAACAAATCCAATCTTCTATAGCGATTATTTTCAACGTTTTTCCGGATAATATCGAAAGTCAGAGGAGGTTTATTTGGGAAGTTGGGATCAACAGCAGGAATCTCAGCTAAGGAGTCACTGTAGCATCTGCCCTCATCATCCTGGTGGCTCATAACGGACACAAAGAGGTTATGGATAAGTTCCTGAATCAGCAAAGTGACATTGGGCACATGAGAATCCTCATCTCCTTCTATTTCTCTCCGAGTTTCAAGCAAAACTTTATGCAGGACCAGGGCATCTTTATAAATCAAAGACTCGGGCTCGTTGTACGTGCACGCGTTATTGAACATCATGACAAAGTCCTCCACCATGGAGTCGATATCCTGGTATTTGTTTGCCATCATATGGCTTCTGATCTTCTCCATGTCCACGGGCTTCTTGATGGTGACGTAGTAGTCGGGGAGCTCGGAGCGGGACGGCAGCCGCAGGAAGATCGCGCTCAGCCGCCGGCCGCGCTTGTCCGTGTAGTTCTTCACGGCTTCGTACACCTCGTTCAGCTTCTGCTGCATTGGAGTCATGTACTTGGACTTTTTAGGAGAAATGCCACTTTTCCTACCTAACACGACGAAAAGAAGAAAGAAGTTACAATGACAAAGCTGAGAACTTGCACATTTCTTTGTCCATCTCCAGTGGAAACTGGAGAATTGCTCATGGAAGAACCAGCTCATGGTGTGAGCAGAAGCCTCTCAACATGGAGCCCATTCCAGGCTGCAGCTTCCCTTACTTTCCATAATTATATAATTCTTTTTTTAATGTTCTTTTTGGCAAACACAGAATATGTTGCTCCATGCTCCACCTGGCAAAGGCCTCCTGAGGCTTCAGCATGGAACACATCTTTTCCTACCTAACATCATTAACAAACTCCTCCGAACTCATTCCGGTCTTACAGCCCTACATGAATTTCTCTTTGCAGCTGTTAAAAATCCAGTCATCACAGGAGTTTTGTTATCACTAAAATTAGGTATTCAAAATATTATCAAATTTCTTTATGACATGTTTATGGCAAATTAGAAAGGATTATTACAAGTGAAATGTAAATTAAGGCCTCTCATGGGATTATCAGGTTGGCTTTAGGATTAACTCAGGATCTCTGTTACTGCACTGCACAGACTCTACCTGAGAGCTCTCTACACCTGCACTTTACCAAAGAGCTACATATTTAATTTGCAAGAGGACTGCATGCAGTTATTTTCTTTAAGACTTTTTGTGCAATTTTATCCTTCTCAGTCTGCTCGGTTCTGAGCACATATTAAGAGAACATAAGATTTGAGTAGTAGCCAGTTTGTAAGGGCAACAGCTCTAGGAACAGATGTGGGAAACTTCACTTCCAAGTTTTTCACAGCTTTCAATAATCTGTCAAACCAAGTTGACATTTTTTTTATCATTTTATGAAAATCCCAGACATTTAACCAGGGAAATTAAGAGATTTGCTCAGTTTGAGAAGCCCCTTACTTTCCTGGGCACATGGTGCACCATCTAACATTTGGATAACACTACCTGACTAAATCTCAACTCATTCCACACATTTTCAAGTCTTTTTTCTTCACTCTAAGTTACTTTTCTTAGAAAATACTATATGCGACAACTTAATTCTATTGTATAATAAAGACATGCCATTGATGTCAAGATTTTGAAAATATAATTCTACTTTCCTTGTCAGTGTTAACAATTGTGCAGAACGTGTCTACTCTAAAAGGAAGATCTGTTCACCTGTATTGTGTTGTAAGTATTGAAATGAGACAAGGCAATGCACAAGGTTGTCTTACTTAGCTTTAGCTTAGGGGATGCAACATCATCATCTTCAGCCAAGGGTCCCAGCTCTTTCCTTTTTTCTTTTAGGATCTTTTCCAGCATATGGGCATCATTGTACACCTATGAACCAGTAAAGCAATCAAAATCCAACCAAAACAAGGTTTACCGTGGTTAAACTAGTTTAGAACTAGCTCCTAAGAAACACTTAAATGTTAGTCTGGAAAAGCTGAAAGCAAAACTGAGTAATTTATTTAAGGTGTACATTTGAGAAATAAGCCTCTCACTTTAACTGACTTACACAGGAAAGCAGAACTGATGACACCATCTAAATCAGGGAGCTACAAATGCTGAACTAATTATCCAATTAAGCTGCATTTCTATTCCAAAGACTACAAAATAGCAAGGGGCAGCTGTGTTATCAACTTCCTCATCAAACCCTTCTGCTGAGCAATGAAAGATCCCTTGAACTACTGTGATTCCATCAAGGTACAAAGGACTAGAACAGTCCTGGGTCTTCAAGTCCAATCCTGGTGATGAAGTCCTGTGCAGCAGCTGATCAAGCTTCTTGTCAGAAACAGCTGGAGGTTTCTTACCACCACCCTGTTTCACATTATTCTTGCTGCCTGAGAAACATCACAATACAGACACACCCAACAAAATACTTGTAGATGAAAACCATACTCCTTTCAGACTCATTTGGCTAAGCTAAACAAGTCAGGTGTTCTAGTCTGATCTCCCACACTCTCCACTTCCATGAAAAGAAAGCTGGTTTCCTTCTAAGACATCCTTTCTCAGAAGTGCTGAGAATTTCTACTTTAGTTCAATAAACAATTACAACAAATAATAGCCAAAGTGAAACCATCCTAACAGAAGTCTGTGTCTGCAAAGCAGCAGAGGGAAGTGTGGCTCTGACCCCAGTGAGTACCTGGGAGCCTTCCTCGTTGTAATGCCTGGCGTTGCGGAACATGAGCTTCATGTCCTCAATCATGGCCTCTTCCGCCGCGTACTTGTCGTTGCGGATGTTGTTCTCTATCATCTTCAAGTCCATTGGTTCCAGGATAATTTTGTAGTAGTCTGGATAGTCCTTTTTGGATGGTTTAACAGTGAACAGATCACAGAGCCGCCTGCCTGTGCCTGGCTCTCGAGCTTCCAGAACCGCGTTGTACAAGATCTTCATCCGCTGCTTTCGTATGTTCTTTTTACTGTCAGGTTAAGAAGAACACAAAGGAAAAGAATAAATGTCAGGGGCTCCTTTCCCCACTTCCAACACTAATATCACAATGACATTATCCTCTGCCCTGGAGAAACAACCACAACCACCTAAACACACGCAAGAATTTCAATATTAATACAGTGCACTAGAATTTGCAAATGATGACAGCATCATGATCAGGAGCCTGATACAGAAACAGGAAATGACTCTTCGAGATGATTGTTCTCTCATTGACCTTAAGTGTTCTACAAAATAAGCCAACTAATTCATTTTTCAAAGTGCAAAGGCCAAAAGGAGCTCTGAGCACTTTCCAGCTGCAGAGAAAACAGATCAGTCAGATCAGGCATCTGAATCCAGGAGCTCGAGATCCAGAGTGAACAGGGTAAAAACTTCCTGCCAGCATCTTCATGACTACTTCTGCTGAACACAGAATACCAAAGACATGAGCTATTTATCTCAGAGTAATTTTGTACATTCTTCAGTACCAAATAAGAACACCAAGGACGTAGTAGAAAGAATTGCTTAAATATCTGTCAATCCAAATGAAGTTTGAAGCCAATGAAGCTCACCAAAACTGCAAACCCAGGTAGAAAATGGTACATGCTATCCCCACAAACTTTACAGTCATCCTGTGTCTAGCTGTTATGGTTGTCTCAAGAAATCTGACAGCACAACCAAGAAAACAGTACATGGCTCTCTGCACACGTATTACATGGCCTATAAGCAAATCAGACAAGGGAGAGGAAAATTTATGTCAATAATATATAGTGTCAGCTCAGGTACTGGGGCACTCAGCAATACTCTCACTACAAAGCACCTGTAAACAGCCTTCAAACCTGCAATCTCCTTAACACTTATTCAGGTAGTCATAACTTTGACTATTATATTATCTTCAAAGACAACAACCACCACAAAAACTACCTTCAACTGCAGAATGTGCAAAATATCCCTGTACAATCTGTAAGAAACCGAACTGCAACAAAGATTTTCCATCATCTGGATCTTTTCCTCACACATTTAAAATATACCTAATTCAGCATAGTCTCATGCCTCAGATACCTCTTGCTCCTTGGTGAGATCAGTGAAATAACTAAAGAAAACTAACAACAAAGAAAAGCCAAAATGTATGTTCTATAGGCTAAACATTACCACTGTTGGCAAATGTTGGGTTAGTTGTTCAGACTAGCAAGTGAGCAATGCCAGAACATAGACATGCTGCCAAATTCCCCATTTTAACATCTTTCCAGATTTTTCTCACTCATTTCAACAGAAGTAGGCAAAGGAAAACCAAAGCAGAAATAGCAAAAGGCCTGCCAATACTCAAGATTCAGGTCATGCACTTGATTCATAAAAGGGGACAGTCAAACAACTTTCCTCTGGGTAGCTGTTATTTTCCCAATGGGATGAATTTTGCATGGGTTATTAGTTTCCTCTTCCAGCAACATTTTGGAATTCCTCTCATTGCTTCACTTCTGTGATCAGCAGCATTTATGATCTTCTTTTCCTTGCTATCATTCAGCAAGTGAAATGGATAACAAGCATCGAACCGACAACATCAAAAGCGTTTCCAGGTTCTCTTCAGGCATCATTCTGATCTCCCTTGCCTATGAACATGGGAGATCCCTTGTTCTCTTTCCTCTTTTATTGTTCTTAGATGACAGGGCCTGACAGATTTTTTCCTTTTAAGCATTTCAGTATTATCTGGCACAAGGTGATCAAAAGCAACACGAGGTTAAAAGGACACCGATGACAATTTCACTTGCTTGATTAGGTTAGTACTTCTTTTTGAATCTGAAGATCACAAAGCTAGCAATTTTTGCAATTTGTTCCTTCTTGATTACTTGGTTCTGTGGTCTGCCTTTCCTTTCCACTACATTTCTTCTTCCCAGCATCCCTAGGCTGCACCACCTCCTAAATCCATGCTCATATTTTCTCTCTGCAGATTTGTAACGGGTGTACATTGTTGCACCTATTTGATTGTTCCTCAGTGACTCGTTACTGATGCTCTACTCCATTCCCTTCCTCCCCCCACAACTGCTGTTACTTTGCCAAAACAAGAAATAAATATCCAGGAAGTTGAAGGTCATAAGCAACACCAAAGAAAGATGCTGAACTTTACACTGGCTGTTACTACCACTGCAATAATATTATCAGAGCTGGACTTTATTGCAAATGATACCATGAGGCAGACTTGAGAAACTAGCCCTTGTTGGAGTGAAATGCATCACCAGTATTAATTACATAACAGCCATCACTGTAAAGAATACCCCCCATAAGCCACCATTATGCTTCATAAAAGAGTCTATTGCACATCACTGGGAATTTGGTTTATGTTACAGGACCCAACGCAATCAATCTCTTACAATCAGTTTATCTATTTGTCAGGCTAAAATAAAACAACCCCCCCACAAAAAATCCTGAAATCCACTGACAAAATTACCTAATCCAGTGCCATTACAGTGTCCATTTCACTTACAACTGATGTTGACAACTGTCAACTAATAGACCAAACAAGGGAAATAAGTCAGCAAATACTTTTGAATTAATTAGAATCAACACTTAATGATGTTTCAGAATTACAAATCCTTACACAAATGCTAAAAACCATGGCTTAATACTCTCTTTAACAAATGAAAAATGTAGCAATGTCACAGCCTGCAGGGACTACAGAAGCAGATACCTTTTCCTTTTTGAGCTTCCAGTATCAGATGTAGCAGAAGAAATCATGCTGTCCCCATCCTCAATGTCATCTCTCCTAGCAAGCTCCTTCTTCTTTGCCTGAAAAAAGAACAAACCCCTGAAGCCAGACTCACTGCTGGACACTTTTAGAACAGAATTAAACAGTAGTATAGTTCTTTCTAACTGATACAACAACTTTTGAGGATCCAATTTGAAAACAATGCCATTTCAGACTGCAGCACTTAGCTGAAATACTTAATGAAATCTGAAGGGTTTTAGTATTATCCAGTTGCATGCAAACTCTAAAAAAACCCTGCATCATCAATTTTCTCACAATTTAGTTGAGTTAGGAGTCATAGCAAGGAATAAAGTGACTGCAAGACATCACAGAAGGCAGCAGGTGTGCTGAGAAAAAATCACTTCATGATGCTTTTCATTCCCATACTTCCCCCTCAGCATGAAAATACTTCTGCAAATACAGGTCTAGTTAAAAATTCTTCTGGAAAAATATCCATTAGGAAAATGAATTCAGATGTGAAGTTATATCCTTTTGCTTGTTCTCCTGCACATACCTGCATAACCTGCTGCATTTTCAGCACTCTTTTATAGATGGCAGAATTGGGTACATTGTAGCGCTTGGCATTTTCAAACATCAAATTCAGATCAGCCTCCAACTGATCTAAAGTTTCGTATTCATGGTTCTTCAGCTTGGTTCTGCAAAACAGAAATACCAGTCAGCTATTTCACTAGTTACACAGTGTAAAACAGTTCTGTAATATCTTCATTCTCGTGATAAATCAATAGTCACGGAGCTCTAACTGCAGGAAGGGGATTTATTTTTTGATTCTCTAGTAACATCTTCCACTTGTTATATTAGGGAAACATATCTCCTCAAAGAATGGTTTCAGTAATTTTGGAAGTTGTGGAGGCTGAAGTGCTGTTTTCATACTCAGGTGAGATTTCCAGGTGAGGCAGCAGCACAGCCTGCTGAGACTGCTGCAGTTCCCCTGAGCCCTGACCTCAGGGCAGGCCAGCTCTGCACAGCCCCAAATGCTGCCTTCCCTCCATCAATTCCACTCATCTCCAGTGAGACCCAAAAGCACCCAGTACCTCTCACATTAAACCCTTCAATTTGTGCCTTCTCTTAAAAAAGCACCTGGTTGTTGACTGGTGCTACGTGCAAAGCGCACTTCATGTGAGAACAGTTACAAGAGGACTAAAAACAACAAAAAAGTTGTTCTTCGCAGGCTAAACACATGAATCAACACGAGTTAATGCTTAACTTGATGTGTTTTCTTGCACAATACTGAAAGTGCTATCCTACTTTTCTAAACTTTCCAACACTTCATTACACACAGCAGAAAATATTAATCTGCAGCAACACAAGCCCCCAAGCATGCCAGAGCTGCAAACCACAGCCATCCTCCTTCACACCTTCCTCACCCTCCTGCCTGGCACATTCACATTCACATTCACACACCACCTTTAAACCCAGCCTGGGTTCTGCAGCACCTGGCTGAACGTGACCCTGCTTGATGGAGCATCATCACTACCACAAAATAAATTTAGTATAAAACCTTTCAGTCCCAAACTTGCTCCTACCACCATTTGTTTCTCCACAACCCAAAAATCAAGGTGCAGGCCATCTGAATTTAAGCAAACGATTTACATTCACAGCTGTGTTCATCAAAGACCTGACAGCAAAAGGAGAAATCCAGACTTAGACTGAATGGTTTGGAAAGTGACAACTTCCAGCCAGGGGTGTGAGGAATGAAAAATGTACGGGCACAAAAGTGATTCAGTTCTGTTCTGCAAAGAATCCCTCTCCTACCATTCTCTTCTCTGTACCTGCTGTCAGCAAACAATAGGATGATTAATTAGGTAGGTTATTCACAGAAGTACTTTGAACAGATTTAATTACACTCAAACTCAGCAGAACTCAAGCATCAAGACTTCTCTGGATTTAAAGGATGAAGTGCAGCTTCACAATAAATTTTTAACAAGCCATCTCACCAATCTTGGGAAGAAAGGATTTTATAAACACCAGTTTATTTCACAAAGCGAGGCTGAAACTAAACAAACCCACAGCTCTACAGAAAGTCACTGCCTACATAATACAAATTATAGACTAGAAACTAAGAGAAATTTCTGTGAAAATGATTGACAGGGATATAACTGTTCCTGAAAGCATGAGTAAAACTAGAAAGAATTTCCTTTTAAACATAATGACCTTTATAAAATAAGCAAAAAAAGAAGTTTAAAAGTAAGGCTACAGTTTCATAATGCCATTAAGCCCAAAACAACACTGGCATGTAATTTGGTTGAAATCAGAATATTAATTAAAAGAATACTGTAAGTTGGCACTCAACTCCCTAAAATGTCTACTGGAAACTCATCAGTCCTTCCAGGTAGAATATCTGAAAGGACTGACAATGAGAGAGACACTCCCTCCATATAATCAAAAGATCCATTTATTAGATGCACACTTAGCTTAAAAATTTCCTACTGAAAAAATTCAAACACCAGAAGATCCAACTTATTTTCTTGTATTTGGAAATTGTGAAGTGCTAGTCCTTCCTCTTCAGGAAAAAACAACCCAATAACAAAGAAGGAGTAGGGTCAAGAGATGCATTTGACAAATGTCCTATTGAGGGTGACAGTCTTCTTGTAAAATACATTGGGAACCTTGTTTATTTGAACCTGTGATTTTATAAAGGCCTTACCACATACACTGAAAGTACTTGCTAAGGTAGGAAAACTGGTTTCATAAACAGGTTTCAAAAATACACAATATTCACCAAATGATAAATTATATTAACTGACAAAAGGGATGAAAGAACTCCTAAACCTCAGATAAAGTAAACATTTACAATATATTCAAAATATTAGAGATGTCATTTTCTCTTCCCAATTGGCCCATTCATAAATCAAGCAAACAGAAACACAGAAGTTCTCCATAATCTCCCCAAACTTCACCCCAGGCACCAGTCTCCACCAATTCAAAATAAGTTCCACTCCTTTATTTGCCATATTGCTAAAACTGCTTAAGTTATATGGCAAAATATGCTTGACCAGGTGATGACATTTACTATAAGCTCCACTCAAATAATTTATAACATTCAAAATCAACAAGAGCCACCACAAAATTCGAGAGAACCTCAACACATCACATAAAAGCAACAATTAGATTCTTGTGTCACGGAGCACTGTCCAAAAAGTGTCACATTCACAAGAAAAATTCATTTCAATTCCCCAAAAGTAGGTATCACACAAACCCAAGTATGTTTTGCACATTTTTAAACCTGAGCTACAACCCCAGGAGCACAAGACACTGGGGTGTGCCAGTGAAGATACTCATTTCAGTGCCTGTACTCCCACATGTTTTAGAGAGAGCTGCTGCCAGGGAATTCCCTGGCACACCTTCCTGCTCCAGTATAAAAAGCCTGACCCACTTGCCTTGGGGATCACACTTCTTAGCACTGTAAAATTTAATAAAGAACAGCATTCTTGTAAGCCTGCCAGGATCTAGCACTTATGCACTTGGTAACTGAACACATTCTCCTGCATCATTTCCTGACTATTCCTGTGGTTATTTGTAATTACAAAATGAGTTTTGCCCAGCAATGTCAAGTTTGCATCAGGCACTTTCACCACATGGCAGTTATAGCTGTGACAGCATCATGCCTTTCTTTTTAAATAGGATTTTCTTGCTCTCCAGCTCTGAGCTTTTGCCCAGTTTGAGGCAGGGAATTCTCAGCAGTGTGTTGAACATCTGGTGGGAGGGAATGCAGGGAGAGCCAGGGTCACCTCAGCTGTGCCCCCTGACTGGGAAAGAGGCGAGGAGAACAAATGGAGACAAATGAAATTTCAGCTGAACACAAACGTTTTTTACTGTGAGGGTGGCCAAACACTGGCACTGGTTGTCCTGGGAGGATGTGGGGTCTCCATCTGTGGAGATAATCAAAACCTGACTGGACACAGACCTGGACAGGAGGCTCCGGGTGACCCTGCCACCGCCAGGGGTTGGGCAGGATGGTCTCTCCCTTCCAGCCTCAGCTATTCTGGGAACAGCAAGCCAGGAGGACATTAGGAGAAAACTAAAAACCATCAGCATGATTACCTCCCACATCCAGGAACAGCTCAGGATCAGCACTCAACAAATAACTGAGGTTCACAACACTCACAGTGACTGAGAGGCTGGCATAGGTATAATCTCATTACACCAAAACACACTCACACACTCGCTCTGGAAATCATGTATTATTTTAAAGACTTTTCCTGCATTTAGCACACAGAAACCCCTCTGAAATACACAGCTAGCTGTAAAATCTGCAACAGCCACACATTTCACACTTCATTCTGGCAGGATAGCTGAGGCAGCCAGATGCCAGAGCCAAACAGATATGAAACAGGACTGGCAGGCTTCACTCCACCTCCGTCAGCTTTTCACTGGGACACTTAACTTTTCTGTCCCCATCTGGGAACAGAAGATATGCTCTATTTTTATATGTCTCAAAAAAAACCCCAAACTACCAAACACAAAAAAAACATCACCACAAGAAAAGAAGGAAAAAAACCCCACAGAAAACCAAACACCCAAAATCCCACAAACAACCTCCACCCCTAATGAGTGGCAGTTTTGAATACCTAAAGACATATTTGCAGTATCAGTAAAGCCATGATGCTCCAGTTTTCCCCAAAGCACATCAATAAAGTGTCCATATGCATGACTTCAAGGCTTTTCAGGTATAGTGAGAACTGAAGATTACGTGGAAATTTAAAAAACAGCTGAATTTCAGAATTTGCAAGAAGTAAGACTACTATATACATTGTACTTTAACTTGTGAGCCTCAAACACTATTTCTAAAAGGCCTGGCAGCCCCTTTTTTATTTTCTAAGCTCCCAAGCACTAAGTAAAGTTACTTTTATCTAGAGTTCCTCATACACTTGTGTGGAATTTCTGTGCTGCTCACACAGCCAGATGCAACCTGCCTACGCTGTAAGGAAAGCAGAAATGCAGCTGCCTCTCTATGACAAGTTATTTTTTTCTATAACTGATATCAAGGATATTTTTAATGGAAAGTCTCTCCCAAACAAATCTGTTTATACATAATTTGAGCCAATACTTTTAGGTACATTCAGGCACAAAGCTTCCTCACAACTGTCAATGATTCTTCACAGTTTCACTGGGGTTTTTTTCATCAAGTACATTCTGTGCTTTGTTCAAGGCAAGACACTTTCTTTGCCACTATTATAGCTGTACTAAGACATAAGAAAAAATGCTTTAAAGCCACTGATGGAGAGACAACCAGTGTAGCAGCAGCACACTCAAAACACCCTCTGACAAGTCAAAAAACCAAAAAGCAGCTTTGTTAGCTTCTGATTTAACAAAGACACTGCTCATTCAACAATTACACCTAGTCTGACAGATCATATTATGGTATAACTAAAATGTACAGACCTGTGCATCAGAGGGGATGACAAAGGGAGGAGCAGTGGGAGGGTCCCGTGCTCCCTCACTGAAGCTGAAGGACTGGCACTCCTGGGGTGTGGCTTGGGCAGGGTCTGGAGCCCCAGTGGCCACTGGGCAGGAGGCCTGGGCCCCTCGAGGCTGGGCAGCACCATTAAAGCCTATTAATGCTCTCAGGACCCTACTCACACCCATCATACTGGCTTATCTTGAGCCACTCAATAAAGACATTGCTCACTTCACTCAGGTCTTTCATCTGACAGCTGCACTCCAGCAGCTCACGGACCTTCCATGGTTCACAGATTTGTAAATGGTGAACTGCTGGCTTCAGTCCAGACCAGCTACATCATCATGAAAATAACTATTCTCCACAGTTACACTGTGACCTAGACAGGAGGAATGTAATTGCAACCATCTTCCTACAATTCACATGGAAGACTATTAGCATAAAAAACGTGGCAGTAAGAGGTAATCAAGCCATCAGGGCCAAGGAAAGAGAACAATGGGGAGTTCTGCAAAACTTTCATCTCTGCTGCACACCTGGCCTTCAGAATTATTCATATGGCAATTTTCAGGCACATTACAAATGAAACTCAATGGAAAAAGCAGCCATGTATAAAACATGATTGACAGACTGATGCAGACTGAGTTGAAACAAGCAGCAACCAGATGTAGAGGAGAGATGGTGCAAACACAGCATTAGGTACCAACAACTTGACCAAAAGGGAAGATTCTGGGAAGAAAAGAAACCCTTGAATAGTTTCACACCAAATGTAGTTTGCATTCTGTTTTCTTACCTGATCTGCTGCAATGAAATGGGTGTTTTAATTTGCTGATAATAATCAGGATACTTTTTCTTGGAGGGCAAGTGGAAAAAGGGTTCAGAGATGAGCTGGCCCTGGTTATTTCGGCAACTTCTAACTGTGTCATAAAGCTGGTAAAGAGGATTGGAAGTGTCCATGAAGGAAGTAATGCTCTCAGCTTCAGATTCCCCCTCTTCATAACGAGCAGCAGCTGCACAGAGAGAAAAGAAAAACAGGAAACTCAGCAGGACAGCTTGGAGTGGGGTTTTTGGTGGATAAAGTTCTAAAGCAGAAGAAAAGAAAACCCCTCTCTGGCAGTCAGATTCACACCTCAGAAAATGACAACACATATCTAATAAGCTTCAGGCTGGCAAAAAAAAAAAGCACTTTATTGCAATTCTTCAAACAGTATTAATCACAGCTCAATACAAACTTGTGAAGCTTAGCAGAAAAAACTGACACTAAAGCCTGACAGCGCACCTCTAAGACAGGCAGCAAATGAAGAAGAAATGAATGTTTTACAGTGATTATGTAATTAGACTGAAAAATTCATAGTAAAGTATTAAAAAATTTCATAGCAAACTTTTCTGGTTATCTTGTTTCAGGATTAGGATGAACAAAAGAAATGCTATGAAGAGCTAATAATTACTGCAGGTAAAATTAGGATAAACTTTACATGAACAACAGAAACACAACAGGAAGGAGAAAACACTGGTACTGGAGATACAGGGTGGGAAGCAATAAATGGCCAATCCTTTCACACCTCTAAGTAACACAAACAGTGCAATTTGTACCTTGCAGACAGACACAACACAAACTCTATGTAGCCTTGCACATGCTAAAGTTAAATTATTCACCCCTTATCCCCTCTGTGAGCCTGAAGGACAGCCTGGCAATGATACATTGGGCAATTCAGCCACACAAAACACAGCTCTCTAACGCCAGGTTTCCAGCTGGCATTTCCATTATTGCTCAGAGGAGGCTGGCACAGTTTCAAGCTCTCTATCCACGTTCAGTGAAGTCACAGAGAAATGGTGACAAAGCCAGGGGACACGTGGACTGCAACAACACACTGCTGCCACTGCTCCTCTGCAGGCTGACACCAGATCCACGTCAGCATGTGGCATGTGGGACCTACCAGGGTCAGAGGCAAAGCTCAAACACAACCAGGCATCAGCAGATGTGCAAACATGCAATGAAGATGTTCATTACTCAAAATTATCCTAATGATGCCAATCAGCATCACTTAATGGCCCAGCACATACTACACCACAGCCAGCAAAGCAGGAGCTGGACAGAGTAACTTGGGTAGAGAAACAAACCACTGGAGCTCTCACTGTGTTTTCCTATAACCTGATCATGGAGATACAGGCCAACAGTTCAGAGACTGCCATCAGATAAAGTGAGTTTCAAAAATAAATTATGGTTTAGTTTACTCAAACAGTTTGGTCTGTTTACTCAAATTGTTCAGTTCTGAGTGTCCCACCAAAAAGTAGGAAACAAAGAGAAAAAGAAGAATAACTTGTTTCTATGAAAGAGAAAACATAAAGGGACTAGAGAAGTATTTGCTGTTCTCTGCTATGTGTGAGCCAGCAACAAAACAGTTCAATACCCTAAATAAGAAATGTACTTTCTTTGTGCTGAAAGTAGAACACAAGGCATTCCCTAAAAAGAAATCTAAACAAATTAAATATTAATTAGCAATTTAAAAATGTACTAAAATGAAAGCATTTATGTATTACAGTTATACTGTATTTTTATATTTACATAATATACAGCTACAAACATTTTCATTATGATGTGCATGTTCTTTAAAAGTGATGTGTAAACATCACACATTCCTACATATTCAGAAAATTATAGTGATCTCCTAATACAAAACCTGCTATATTAAGAGCCAAAGAAGAATGTATTATTCAGAGTAGAAGACAGAAAAATTCTTATTTTTGCTATAGAGCAAACAATCTAATGCAAGACTGGACATTCTTTAATGTGCAGTAGCACCAGGTCCCATATCCCCAGCAAGCCTTGGCAGAGGAGAGGGACAGGCAGTTACTGCCCTTTTCATGCTGCTGTTACCACAGCAGATACCACAAAAAACCCCACTGTCTCCTCTGTGGTCCCAAAGCACCCCAACAACAATGAATGCTCAATGTCCAACTGAAGATAGCTGCCAGTAAATCCAAAAGCAGCATCCAATCTTAAATCATCTCTAAGTGATACAGTAAAAACCAAAACACCCTTGTTTACAAACTTAAATACATGTAAGTAATGCATAATGACCACCTATGCCTGTCCTTATAGACTTGTAATGAGGAGCACAGGAGCTGCTGAAGCTGCTCACATCCTTGTACACTGGAGCTGGAAATGTTCTACAAGCTCCATCACACCAAAACTCCATCTGCAGCTGTCAGGATAAACTCTCAGTCAGACACTGATATTGTTCATTGCTTAGGCAACAGCTACAACCAAAGAAGCTCATAAAGATTCAGTTCTCTGCTTCAAGGAGGAGAGAGTTCTATTAATGTTCAGTCATGCAGCCCCGTTCTCATTTATTTTAACAAGCATTAGAGGAGTGAAAAAAAATGAGACAGCAGAGCAATTAATAAAAATACCACTTGGGTTAAAGAAAAATCCTTGTCACCTAGAGACTGAAAGCATAGGGTTGTCCAAGTAGTACACTGGAAGGACAGAAAATCATAAGGGATGACAGGTCTTCCAAAAAAATTAACATTGCCTCCTAGGTGAATGCAATAAAGATAGCAGAGCTTCAACAGCAGCAAGGCAAAAGTCTCACACACAGAGAGAGGTCTCTTGAAAATGACAATAATGTCCATAGAAAAGATGGCACCTGAAAGTGATTAAATCACTCCAAGAATTTAAATCTAAAACATAAAAAGCTACATGTTTTTACAGCATTGCAATTTGAAAAAAATAACAGCTAACAAACAAGCCAAACCCAACTAATAAATACTCCCCACACCTCTCAGAAAGCAGCTGCTCTGATGCAATAACCAAACTCTGGGCTAACCAGGAATCAAAATGCCTTTGCTTGCAGCAAGAGCTAAAATCCAAAAAATTCTACATATCCATCTACTAGAAAACTGTGAAGAGGACAGTTCAATTACCAGGTAAGAAATAAATGCCCCAATAATATATATTAAACAGATGCATCTTTTAACATCAATGAAGAAATAATGTAAATAACAAAATAAACAAAGAAACAATTCCAGCACTACCAATCTCTTTTGCTGCACAGAGCACCCAATGTGTTGTCCAGTATCTCCTCTTCTGTCCCATTTCAGAAGGAATAAAACCAACCAACAGCTCCCTAAAGCTGGGGTAAGTATACTTGGAAACACACAGAATATTCAAAGCATGCCAGCAAGTTTGGCCTACCCTATCTTAATAGCTGCAAGATTCAAAGGAATTACACACTGAGTGCAAAATATTTTTGAAATAAATATATTTGAATGTATCAGAAGCTCTACAGATTTGCTCATTGTGAACATTTTAATGAAAGGAATTAGAGAAACTGCATTTCAGTTCCTACCAGCCAAAGCTGCATCCTCATCGCTTTCTGATCCATATTGCAATGCCATGGTTATTGCTGATAAACGATCCCCTTGGGCTGATCTTTTGTTACTATGAAAGAGAAAAGGTAAAGAAAGAAATGAAAAAAAAGAAAAAAAAAAGAGAAAAATTAAAATGGAAAACAAAGGAAAGGGTTACCATATTAACCATTAACAGTCACCCAAAGTGTGTAAGCAAACAAGTGAAGCTCGTGACTCCATGACCAGGAACACAGCCATGACTACAGAAAGCTGGAGGCTTTAACAAGAAAAATTCTTACCATGCCATGAGTCTGCCTCTATTTTATGAGATGGTCCATCCAACACAGCCAGAAAGCTGAGCTCCAGCTTACTCTCTTCTATTTTGTATACTTGAGTATTTGATTAATTGCAGGAGAAGGGCAATGACAAGAAGTCTCTCCCAATTAGTAGCTTGGTTATTTGATCCTGTTTTATTGGGATTTGTGTACAGAAGGAATTCAGCATCCTGAAAGCTGTATATTCTATCTCCTGCCATTCCCCATCCCCACCTTTGGTATTTTCAGCACACACAGTGCCTGCCTGAACATGAAGCAGCCTCCTGTGCTTCTTAGGTGGGGTAAACAGGCATTCACACTGGCTATGGTCTCACCAAGACTTCTTCAGCATCCCTCTCTTTTGTCCCAAACTTGGGGTACAATATCTCATATCTACACTATAAACTATGCCTGACATTCTCTGCCTTTTTACAAGATCAGCTCTTCAGGCACCACCAGAAATGGGCTCAGCCTTGTCCTGCAGGAGCCAAGTGAAGACTGGGAAAAGCAGATGGGCTGAGGGCATGCCTGGGCCCTACACTTTCCAATACATCCTTTCCAGCCTTTTGATAGAAACACACAGGTATCATTCCCTTAGTCTGGGGGCCATCCCTCTAAAACATCCATTGAGTTCCTTAGTCCATGACTTTGGGCTCCATCTGTCCCTGCAGTCCTCCAGGGCAGCAGTGCTGGTGTGTGGTGCTGGGCTGTTGCCTGATGAAGCCACTTCTGGTTCTGTCCTTGCTGTGCTTTGCCTCATTTCATCAAAAAGCCTTCTTCATTCACCTGGGTCATTTCTATTGCAATACCATTGACAGGGTGTGCAAGTCCACACCTGGATCAGGAGCACATCTCTATGCAGCACCTCTTCCCTGATGGCCTGAGGTGCCACGGGCCCCTGGAGCTGTAATTCACCCTCACACTGCCAGTGCAGATCCACCTGAGCCACTCCAGCCTCAGCATCCTGACCCACCCCCTGGCTGCTCTGCTGTTGTTCAGTGGCCCAGCCCTTGGATCCATGAGCACCTACAGGATGCACTTTCACAACCAGGTTCTCTACCTGAGCAGCAACATCCAGCCACAGCTGAGCAGCCCAGGTGGGTGTTTATCCCTGTGCTGCCAGTTTCAACTGCTGTAGCCACCCCACAGAGCATTGCCACCGTTCACCAGACAGCATGAAGGACTGCATATTCTTCTCACTCAGCAGTAACTCCAATATCAGTGTGTTATCAGCATTTATCTCATCCTAATCCAAAGCACAGCACCACAGCAGGTATGAGGAAGAAAATCAAACAAAATTTAGCATTTCCATATGATGACGACCCAGCTTTTCCTCCAAGGGCACAGTTTACTTACCGATAATATTTGTTAGAAGAATTTCTCTCATCCCCAACACTGCCTTTACCCTGTGAGGAAGGACCTGTCAGCTTGGAAGCAGCCAAATTTGATGCAGTCCTTAAGGCAGGAGAAGCAAGCCAAGGAAAGGGGGAGGAAAAAAAACAGGCCGACCTTAAACCCATGAAAAGACGCAGCAAGAAAAAAGCTTTCTACAGAATCACTTTGATAGATCAGCCAAAAGGTTCAGAGACAGATGTCTGGAAGCTAAAAGATAATACTGAGATCCTTTCAGTGCTCCAGCATTTATGTGCATTTTGTTCATAAAGTCAGAGGAAAGTAACATTTAGCTCAAACATTGATAGCTGTACACACAGCTCAGCCTAAATAGCAGTGAAAGCAGCCAACAAAATGTTCCTCAGCATCCAGATAAAGCCAATCATACGGGTCCAGTCATTTTTATCCACACTTAAAAGTCACTGTCAAGTTGATTGACAGTGCATACTATCAAGCAATTTAATTTTGCCACTTTAAGGGAGGACAGTTAAATGCACCCACAAAGAGCAGTTCAGTATGGCAAAGGAGACAATGAGCTCTGCAATAAAAACCATGATTTTTAACACAGGGGCAACACATAAAGCTTAGGTTAGTAGCATTATGATGATTTGAGTTTGAGCCATCAATGACAACAACAGATGTAAACTCAGAAGAAAAATGTAGAAAATGCACTTGAAGTGAACTTCTGAGGGAATTTTACCAAAATCAGCAACAGGTAAAGGAGAACTCCCCTTTAAGACAAGAAAACATTTAGGAATTTAAATAAAAATAATGATTCTGTGAAGCAGATTCTTGAGAAAGAAACAAAAAAAGAATAATGATTCAATAAAAAAAGCAACCAGTGAAATACAGAACAGCAGGTGAAAGGTTTGGTTTTCAAAACTCTTCTTCTCTCATCCCAATTTTTTCTGCATTCAGCCTACTATTATTGTAGCCTGCTTCAGGCATTATTTTTTTTCCCCCAAGTCAGAGAAACAAAGAAGGGAGCTGTCAATTATTCTGACAGATTACTTCAGGATTTGAAGGTCTATTGAGAACACAATACATAAAACAACATCTAGAATAAGGTAGCTGAGAAGTGGAAATGGGTTGGCAGTGCAAGAGAGGAATTCAGCTAACAAATATCAGTGTGATTTATCTGTCATCCCTTCTTACACAATCAGCTTTGTTTTCAAGAAAAACCATTGAGCCTCAGAAGTAAATACGACACATGCCCTGACATCCTGAACTTCATCAATGGCCAACACAGTGAGAAAAATAAAATACAATCACAATTGAAATTGAAAACCTCTATGCCTATGTGTAATTCTAGTTACTGCAAAACAAACTCCTGTGTATGCTCAGCGTCTGTAGAATCAAAGTCTTCTGGCACTACACATCCTTTTAAGAAGGAAAATTATTCAACTATGTGTCAGGAATTACTCCTTAAAGAGTATTTCTGCTTTTTATTTTTATCTGCTCCAACAATGATTCACCCAGCCATGGGAAGGATGCTGATGCTGAACAAACCAACCAGAAAAACCACATCTCAACACACCAAGCAGTAAAAATCAATCAGGCAACTTCCACTTCTTTCACACAATAATCCTTCCACTTTTAATACTGACACCATCTACACAGAAAAAATTGAACTACCTTTCAGTTAAGTAAGGGAGTGACAGTGTTTCCAGCTGTACCGTACAAACCTTTGCAGGAAATAACAACAGTGGTTTCCCAGCACCAAATACCAGTAAACAGCTCTAATATATGAAGAGATTCCACCTTGTAAGAGTTTCCCAACTCCTTGAATGACTTGTAGGACATTGCTTTAATTTTTTTTTTATAAATGACACAGCTCATTTTGGCAAATAATATCTAAACCTAGTTTTGAGTGTTACTCATAAGTAAAAAGTTTATATGAGAAGAAATCTAATTGTGTTTCAGTTAAGAAATATTTATAATGACTGCATCTCTTCTGTGTACACTATGGATTTTCATGGGAAGAAAATGCTGTTTCTAAGTAAAATCATTCCATGAAACAAACAGAGCCATCAACTCTCATCAAGTGTTTCACACCTGCATATTCAGGGTCAAATCTCTACCTCACTGATTAATAAATCCAGATTTTCAGCTTCCTGTGTCTCTCTTCACAGCTAAAAATTGCTTTTCAAACAAGAGTGGACTTCCCTCTAAATATCTTTTGCCCAAGGTTCTGTTTCTGTGTTTCTGCCCTTACCTACCTGTGAGCCCTTTGGGTTCAGCTCCTAACAAGGTTCAAGAATATCCAACACTTTTCATAAAACAAATCACCTTGTTCCTCACTATTCATTTTCTGTTATTAACTTATAAACATGTGGTGGAAGTTGGCCATAACTTATTGAAGAACCACTGATATTATTTTTCATAATCAAGTACATCACAGAAATATTTCACCACAGAAGTATTTCAATAAAAAAAAGCTTTCTTCCAGAAAACTATTTTAACCAACGTAAAACTTTCAAAACAACACTAAACTAAGTTTTCAAGCAATTATTTCCCACTATACTCTCCACAGCACAATTAAGGGAATGGCTGTAGAGGTTTTTATATGAGATTATAGAAAGAACTCTATTTGCAGTACCTGATTCGGAGACTTGACTTGGCCAACTCACTGTGTTCAATCTCAGCCTTTTTCATATTAAATATCTTTTTAATCGCATTTGCATCCTGTCAATTAAAAGATTTTTTTTGTTAAATGTTGGAAGTGAATAATATTGTAATCAGATACATCCAGCTATCTAAAACAAAAACAATGGTGTTTTTACATTTAGACATAAAACAATTTTGCATGAGAAATGAAGTATAGAACAAAGTCTGCCTGAAATACACCCACACAGTATTTTTACAGTGGCCTGAAAAAACTGAATAGAAGACCTGAGTAGTTTCAAGCTCATGTTTTGTCATTTTTGTACCCCAATTTCACTAAAAGCAATATAAAAAAAGAAAAACCCCCTAAAAGCTATTGTTTTTAAAAAAAAAAAGCAAACAGGGCCTTGAGAGCTTTATGCTCAAGATTTATTTAAGGATCAATCAGCACAGAAAGTAGTCAAGAAAATCTGAACTCAAATCACACTATAAACAATTGAAACTAACCTTGAACACTTGTGATCCAGGCTCATTGTAGGTTTTGGCATTCTTTGCCAGAAGATCTATATCCTTGGCCATGGCATGAATGCTTTTGTAAGTTCCATTCTATACAACAAAAAGCAGAACTGGTTAAAGTGGCTACCTTCAGACAGCATGAGAACTAAGTCAGTAGTGAAAAGCAAAGGAATTCATATTCAATAAAACGAATGTTTACAGCAAAACAACTTATAAAGACAACAGGTAAGTGTCTGGAAAAAGTAATCAAAAAAGACAGTAACATACATATATGCTAAGTCTTTATAAAGCTCATGAATGATAAGATTGAAAAAAAACACTTAATAGAGCATATTACCTTCATTTTGAAGAGTTCTGACAAAATGCTGTTTTAACTTTATTCTCTAGTTCAACTAGTCTGTGTCCCATCCCTCACTACTACACAAAATGCTAGAATTACAGAACAATATTTCAAATTACTGGAGAAGTAAGATGAAAAATGCATCAGTACAAAACATCTATTTATAGCACTAGAACAGAAGTAGGTGATGATAATGCACGACCAAGCCTCAGTACTTCAATGTTTTACATGAGCAGCACTTGCCAAGGAACTGCTTTAAGCCATTAAACATCAAGGAACCTGAGATATTCTGGCTCAAAGCCAGCACTCCACAGCTTACAATGCTTGATCTTCCACACAGCTACTTCTGCAGCACTAACCCAGCACAGAATATTGAATCACCACAGTGTGCAGGCTTTTTAACAGCAGGGGAAGAACACATTGCCTTTCCTGCTACCATAAAGTTTGACTTCTAACAGTTCTGGAATGCTTACTGTTAAACAAGTCTGTACCCTGACACATTAATATGTTCATACCTGTATCCTTTGGGCAATAGTTTTAAGATCTATGGGTTCCTTTATTATTGCATAATAATCTGGATATTGCTGGAAAACAAAAATAATTTATGTGTTACTATAAACAGTCACAAAGCTTTTATCCTAACAGCTCACAGAATGAGCCATCAGATGAACTGCAGATAAGAACAGTGTAACCCTCAAAATATGGCACTAGGCTTCAACTTGGACAAGCCAGGTCATAAGGCAGATACAAGGAATTCTAATTAATCAATAAACTGATTAAAGGATCAGTTCTGATTGAAATTCAAATCCATGGTGATGGTTTTCAGACTATTTATTCTGCTGGCTAAAACTTTCACCACAAAAACAGAACAACACTGTTCTGAAACAGAGCAGTAAAACCAGGCAGAGTTTGCCACTGATGAGACAGAAATAGAGAATTGTACCCTGAGCGTGGCCATTACAGCCTGTAACATCAGTTAGAGAGATGTCCAGGCTCCCAACTTAGTACACAACCAATATTATTAAAATACTCACCACTTTGGAAGGAAGTTTCTGAAACAGTTCACTTATGAGGCGTCCTGAGGGGTTTGTGGCAACAGCTACAGCTTCAAGAAGCTGTTCCAGAATTTCCTTCAGGTAACCTGGAGATGACTGATATAGGAAACAAAAATCACAAAAAGTTTTAATGGCAGCCATAGTGGAGTGTTTCAAGTTGCATTGAAATATAGGAATTTACACTTCAAAGAAAAAGAATCAGCTACAAAATACAGATGCAACTTTTGAAGACATTTTTTATGCAGGTAAAGGTACACTAGAAAACTCTAATTTCAGGTTTGCACTGCAGACTGTCAGACACACATCACACTGTTAATGAAAACGTGCATCCCAACATCACAAACACCAGGCAAGCCCAAACTTCCTCTCATAACACTCCATGAACAGCAGCACTGACTGAATGGGACACTTGCTGATACAAACCTCAGTGCTGGCATGAATTCAAGCACACATCCCATTATTCCAACTAAACCAGAACCCATGTAAGAAACCCTCACAGCTTTTTTTTTTGCTAGGCAAAAGTGAAACATACAATGCTGTGAAGTGATTAGCTAATATATTTGCATAAAGAAACACCCCTTGGGGCATAATTTAACAATGAAAATATTACTCGATGCTTTTTCACCCTCTCAGAGTCAGCTGACATCCACAGTTACAGCCTCCCCCTTCTGCAGTTGTCATGCCCACACTTACTAATTCAGAATTTGCTTGATTGTCGTGTCCTTCCTCATCATCATCATCCTCCTCAGCATCACCTTTCTGAACAAATTCATTTTTTGTGCGCAAATACAGCTCCCATAGTTTGCAGGCAGCTTTATATTCAGGAGAATCTGGCTGCAAAAACCAATCAAACATTCCAGTCAAAATTCAGGCCATTCTCATCTGAGGGAAATTTTAAGTTTTTAGCTGAAAGGTATTAAATGCATTCAATGAGTAATGGTAAACCTGGGAAATTCCTGCTTCATTTGTCCTTCAGCAGAGGAGTTAAGAATCACAACAAGCATTTGAAAATATAACCTGTATCACTCGAAAGCATCCAAGTCTTTCAGAAAACTTGGCAATAAAGTTAGCTGGGTAGAGGCTTGGACAAGTCAATTAGATGAATCTGGAGAAATCACTGGGTTTTGTTGAAGCACAACACCAGCATTTAAAACAGACTAAATATCAGCATGCCAGAAGTGTGATTTAAGCCAATACTGCTGTCATTGCATGGCACTTGAAAATTAACTTCTATAGAAGAATGCCAATAAATACCTTTGAAATCACTGCAATGGTTTACACTCAGCATTAACTGGGAAATTCCAAAGAACTTGACAACATGCTACCACCTGGGTACACCTCAAGATACATCTTATAGGAGAAGTAGAAGTATTAGTCAGAAAATGAACTTTCAAAAATACAGAGCTAGCAGTGGCAGACAAGCACGTGCCTATTAACATTACTACCTAAGAACATTAAACCAGAACAAAGACAGCTTTTCCACCCATGGATTTTTCTTTCCCTTTCCTCTGTCATTTAAGCACTATTTCAGGTATTCCTGCTGATAATGTCACCTTATTACTGCTGATTGCACTCTTCTTACTTCACTCTCTCAATCTCTGACAGCTTGTAATACAAATGAGAAACCAACATGAGAACTGTTCTTAATCTTGCCTTATTAGGCTTAATATTCCCAGCACATTAAACCAGGTGTTGTTTATGAAGAGCAGATTTTTTAAGGGTATCCTGTTCCACAAGTCTGCTTCCTTCTGTACCAATGCAAGATGCTCAGGAGTGTGAGACTTGACCAGAAATACCAAACACCCAAAGGCTGCTGCTCTGCTGTAGCACTGCCAATAAAACACCTGCTGGAATAAAGACCTTGACAATGAATCACTGTCCCTGGTTTGTATGTGCCATGGAACTGCCTGGGCAAGGTAAAAGGTGAAAAGAGGTTAAGTTTGTGTGCCACACTTCCAGCTCACAGCTCCATAATTCTCTGGAAATGCCAACATTCCTTCATCCTGGAATAATGGATACCTATTTTTAGTCTAATGCAAGATCTTTATGATACAGTTAAACGTTGAGCCCACAATTTTATAGGCAAAGGCAGCACACATTCTGTAAAACCTTGATCATTCTTTCCCACCATCAAGTCCTTTCCCCTCATGGAAAAGCCCATTAATGCTGGGTTTTTCATGCTGAATTCCTTGCAAAGCTCCAGGAGAACACAATGGATTTGGAAATCTTTGTACTTTTTCTGCTGGAAGCAGAATGTGCAAATGCATTAACCCATAAATCTGATTGTTTTTCAAGAAGCTACTATACACACACACACACACACAGAGGCAAAACAAACACTGCCTTTCTGAATGTCACCTGGTGACACCAGCTGGGTTATTCAGAATTTGGATCACCTCCAAAGTCAGAGAGATGTGAAAGGCAGTATTAGCAGGTTTTGATTTGCTGCATCATATAATTCACCACACACAATTTTGCTGGTTTATGGATTTAACATAGCCTTTCATTAAGTAAGATTAATCCAATTTTTTCCCACTTCCTTATGAAAACTGCAATAAAACCCATTAATATCTATAATAAAACACACACCCAGTCTGGGGAATGGCCATGGGGGTTGTAGCCTTGATAACATTACACTCACATTTATCATCACTGACCATGACAGTGAATGTGCCGTTTTTTCATTTTATTTAGTGACAAATGGAAGAGAAAGATACAACACTCCCACCATAAGCCTGCTGTTAGTATAAACACTTCCTTCTGGGGAAAAAAACCCAATAAATCTTTCTCCATTTCAAAGGGTTACACAGAGTGTGTTGTAAAATGGAAAGGCTTTGATAGAGAAGTATTTTTCTCAGTTTATACCTCCATTTTTGCTTTTGATCTCTTTTGGAAAACTACATGAAGATCCTCCCCACATTACTTTACAATTTTCCACAAAAAATTGCTATAGTAGGACATCTTAGAAAGATCCAGTCAACATTATGGAAATATATGCAAATAATTGCAATGTGTGCTGTTCTCTTACCAATAATACTTCAGGCTAAACTGAAGAGGTTTTGGCCAAACCAAGGCAGAATTTGAACATCTCTACCCCTTTTACAATGCATTTGAGCCTTTACATGTAGTTTGCTCACCTTATAGTAAGCCTTTGCATTGTTAAAGAGAAGCTGGAAATCAGCAGTCAGCACATTCACATCATCATATTCCTCCATCTTCAGCTTTTGTTGGATTTTCATTAAATCAATTGGCTGAGAAACCACTTCATAATAATCTGGCTGATTTCTGTTGCAATGACAAAAACAGGCATCGTACTCCAAGCAGTAAAACCAAAACCACAGCACTAAAGCTTGTGCATGTTTGTGACCAAATAAACCAAAGAAAGTTCCAATATATTTGTGTTACAGCTAAAAGATCTGGACAGTGGTCTAGCAGTCAGCTCACTTTAGGTATGTTCTGCTACTGTCTTCAATTTTCTGAGTTTAAGAGAAAATTCAGCCTCTTACTCAGCTACTGCATTTTCAAGGGTTACTTCTATTAACCTTCCCAAGCTATGTCCTTAGCATTACATCCCACCACTTATACTGAATATTTTATAATCAAAGGCATAAATGTTTTAGGCAGGTGTCACAAGAAACATTTTAAATTAATTCAGTGCATCTTTTTTTTTTTTTTGCTGAAAAAGAGATTGTAAGCCAGTCCCATTGAATAATTACATCAAACACTTGGATCAAACACTGATGTGAAACTATGACAAATGTAGCTTAGATTTTTCACAAATTATTGCTGAAGTATTTATCAATTTCCACTCCTCCCTGATTAAATCTCAGGTTCTAGGTTTAACCAGACCTGTGGCCTTACCTTCTCTTCGGTGCCCTGATGAAGAGCTCACAGAGGAGCCTGCCCTGCTCATCTTTGTAGTCTCTGATGGTGTTGTAGAGCTCATGGCAGACAGCAATCTGAAATGGAAGAGACATGAAGTAAGGAAAAAGGAGAGAACTTTAAGGAGGTAACAAACAAAAGCCTGCTTACAAAGGGAAGGACAAGCTGCCAGTCCACAGCACACCCTAAAGCAGAAGTAAGAAGCAACTGGAGCACCTCACACTTTAGCAGGATACCTGACAAGTGTGCCAGGTACTGCAGAATTTCCATTTATTTCTTTAACACAGGGAGCTTTATTTCAATGCTAATTCTAAGTAAAACACCCAAAATGTAAATTAATTCAGTGCAATTCTCTCCAAGTTACAGGCATCTACAATAACAACAGGGGTTCTTCTGCCCTGCAATTAATTAACATTAGACTGCTCATGCAAAGGCACAGCAGAGGCATTGTACACTTCAGCAATCACTGCCTGTGCCATTCTTATTCCTCCCTGCATTTGCTATGCAGACACAGCTCTCAACTTCTGCACACTATGATTTCAGCTCATTCTCCAACATCCTTCCATCTCCTAAAATCATCAGCAAAAAGGGAAAAGCAGCAAAAGCAAAACAGGAAAGAAAAAGATGAAACTGGGGAGTCAGGACCAAACCAAAGCTGAAGGAGATCCTAAACAAAGCTCAGCCAAGGCAGGAACAGATTCCGGACCAGTGTACATGTGCTACATATGGTCATTAATTTTACAGTCCAGCATATCCCACACAGGGATTCAGTATCCCCAAGAAAAAAAGCCAAAAGGTGCAAGTAGTAAGAAGGTACTAACAGGATCTACAGTTGGGAGATTGGAAAGTCTCCTTCTCTTCCTGCTTGGGCCTGGTACATTGGTGGAGTGATGGGCATCATCAAAGTCTCCTCCGCTGACGCTGCTGGAAGGAGAGGTAGCTCTTCGCCTCTTGGAACCCATGGAATCCAACTTCTTCTATAATGAACACAAACATTCTTAAAGCCCTGGCATTGCACCCAAACCCTCTGCTGAGAGCTACCTGCAGAGCTAGCAAAGCTTCTGATGACACATTTGCCAAATGCTACAGGTCAGCTAAGCCATTTCTGTAAACACCAATTTTGTGAAAATTCCCAAGAGCAAAGGGAAATCAAAATGCTCCTACAGTTTTATAGTCACCAATGACAGCAAGGCCAGAAACCCCCAAGCTCACAGTAATGGAGGTGAATTTAGCAGCTCTTAGCAGAATATATTCTTAAACTCTCAACATTTTCATACCCCATCCCATGCATGACAACTAAGCAAGAACCACTGTTTTCAACAAAAATGCTGTACAGAGACACATGCTCAGTTCTGGTGTAAAAGCACTTCATTCCATGTCAAACTAAAAAGAGACGAAAAACAGACCAACAAAGAAAAGAAACCCAAACAAACAAACAAAACAAATTACAAATGTGAAAGTGCCACAGAATATCTCATGTTATATTCAAGTGAAAAAAAAAAGTCTGGAGCACCGTGGGACCTCCCACTTTATGTGTGGGATGAATGGCTCAACCATGGAGAAGCAGAAAAAGCCCCCTCCTCTTTTGGCCATACTTTTGCATTTACCAACACAAGCAGTGACAAATGAATAACCACCATCCAACAACTATGGTAATTTATGGAACAAGTTGTTGGCTCTTGCCCAACTTCCAGTGACAGCATCAGAAAAATATCTTTATTTGCGGCTATTTCAAAGGCTGAGGACAGAACAGATGCATCTATCCCAGCCTATCCCCATTTTCCAACCAAATCCAGGGATTTCCTTTAGGAGGAACTCAGGTGATTGACAAGGTATGGCAGCACAATGTAACTGCGTTAAACATTTTTGTTAGAGATAACTTCAGGCACACACGTGAGATGAATAAGGTAGGAATAATTACCAGTTAGGAAAAAGAAAAGCAAAAAGGCAAGGCAGAGGAATGGAGATACAATCAATAATTTACCAGATTTACCAGAGTAGAACCAGCACCTCGAAAAGCCAGTCTCCTCATAGTGTCTGATGGCCAAGCACAGATACTGCGAGAAGGTGACACTCTAAGAGTGGCAAACCAGTAATGGTGTTAGTACAGCCACAACTGGAAGACAAGAAAAAGGAAAGAGAGAGAGAAGAAATTTCAGAGTAGGTAGATAAAGAATAAAATCAAAGAACAAAATGGATAATTAGAGTGACAGAGAAAAAGGCAAGAAACAGAAGGCAACTTTTTTTAGCCCAGCAGAAATTCTACAAAGTAATTTTGTACACAGAATGCTAGACACTTCTGTCATTGTCACAGTAAAAATACATTCCTCTAATGTTCCTGAATATGCATTAGAGATTTCACAGCCACTTGCTAGAGAATGATTCATCAAGCAGAGCAGAGAGTAAACAGAAGTGATATCTGACCTGAGAGTACAAACCAGGGAGCTGTAAAAGTTACAGAATGCAAAACAGTACAACATAACAACCTAATCTTAAGGTCAACAAACACTTAATAAACTCTAAGATTATGCACCTCCATCACTCTTCAGAGTGGATTTTTATACTCAGAAGTAAGCGGTAAGTATGCAGCCATACACTAAAAATACACTGTTTCAATTTCTAAGCAGTCTCCAAGTCTGATTTTTTTCCCAGAAATTCCATGTGAAATATACAGAACCATTTTATGGCAAAATGTTTGCTTCTATGTAGTTCATCCAACTCCTGCCTTCAACCAAACCCCAGAGAGATTCTTTTCCTGTTCAGCACTCTGGACATTTTCATAACACAGATGTGCAGAGAAGCTCTGTGCTTTATCAGCAGGCAATTCATCTTGGGAACTGACAACCAGCCCCACGCTTTGGCACTGCCTCCAACTTTCATCTGAGAGCCACAGCCTGGAGTGGCTCACTCAGACACGTGCTGGGGAACACAAGCCCTTGGTTGTGGAAGAAAGGCAGGAGAGACCACCAGAATCAACAACTCTGCTTCAACCAGGAATCCAAAAGTACACTCAGTCCAGTCCCATCCTGAAATAAAGATTTGGGAACCTCCCAAGAGCACCTGCCTTGGGAACGGCACATCAGCTGCTCCCTACCCACTACTGGAAGCACAACGCTGTGGCTCAGCCATACTCTGATACTGGTGTGATCAAGACACCCTCACCACTCACACACAGCCTCCAAAACACGCTTTTCTCCTCTTAATAACCGTGCAAAACACGTGTCAGTCTGGAAAACATCACAAACACTCAGCGAGAAACTGCTGATGTAAAGCTCCTACTGAAGGTGAGGCTCCAAACCACAAACTTCTCCCTAGATCTCCACGCTGCTAAGCACAGAGAACTCTGCTGTGCACAGGAACACAGTTTTACTGAAGAACCCGTCTCCCAGAGTTTCTTCTGCAATCTCACTGCTGGCTCACAAGTCTCCCCACAGTCACACCAAGAACCTCCACCGCTACAAATGAGCCGCCTCCAATGCAACAGGAGCTTGAGCATCTCCTTAGTAATTGCCCCCACCAGCCATAAAAATGTCACAAAACCACAGCAAGAAATGCTCTGGTCATTACTAATTCACGTGTATACTGACACATACACAACGGGGGAAAGGCTAGCTGTCCCAAAAGCCGAATAGACTGACCACAAGTGTCACCCACTCCAACCCCACCACACGAACAGGTTTTAAACACATTGGATAAAACACACTTAAAATAAAACAATGCGTTCTAGCACACGTTTCATTTTCTGTCTCTAGGTAGAGGAGAGCTAAAACCCAACAGATACCACGGGTAGTACTTATTGCTATCAGGATCTCCCACGTTTCACCAGAAACACCAAACACGGTAAATTTAGCAAAGGGAACAAGGGAGGGAAACGCAGCCAGAATTTCCCCCGGTTACCGATCCCATTGCAACCTGCTACGGGATGGCAAGAGGGGGATGGCAGTAACCAGGCACTGTGAAAGGGCAAAGCTGGCGAAAAAGCGAGAGGGACAACACATCCATCGTTTTATCAACACCGGGACAAGAAACAAAGATCCCAAATATGTAATTTCCCCGGAGCGCCGGAGCCCCTGCCGGGGAGGTGAGGTGTTATCCCCGGCAGGACACAAAGAAAACCCCTTTCCCGACACCGGGCGGACAGGACAGTGTCCCGGGTCCGCCCCGCGTTACCGCCACAGCGGGCAGGACCCGCTGCTGTCCCCAGGCCCGCCCCGGGAGCGGCCGCTGTCACCCCGCGGGCCCGGCCGGGCGCCGGGACGGGAAACACGGCGGGAACAGAGCGCGAAGGGCTGAGGCGCACCCGGGCCAGGGTCCGGGGATCGGGACGACGACAAGACCCGGGCCCGGGACAGGTGACAGGGGCAGGCGGCGCTCGGCGCCCCGGGCCCGGNATGAAGCGGCCGAGTGAGCGCCGGGAGCGGCACCGGGGCCGGGAGGAGGCGGGCGAGGGAGCGAGAGGCGGCCCGGCACCGGGGGGTGGTGGCCGCCCGTGGCCAAGCGAGCGGCAGCGATCGGGGACGGGGGAATCGGGGACCGGGGCGGAGGAATCGGGGCCGGGAGCTCGGTCGCGGCCCGGTGGCGGGGGATGTGTGTATCAGCCCACGGCGCTGACGGGCGCGGTGTGTTGCAGAGCTGAGGAAGGCGAGCAAGAGGCTGAGCTGCCACAAGCGCTACAAGATCCAGAAGAAGGTGAGTCCCGGCCGTGCGCGGCCTCCATCGCTGCGCTTTGCGGTTTTGGGGCCGGTGCACTGATGTTTTTGGCCTTAGACTGAGAAAGTGTTCTTGTTCCTGTCTGCAGATCAGAGAACACCACCGAAAAGTCAGGAAGGAGGCCAAGAAACGTGGGCACAAAAAGCCCAAGAAAGATCCCGGAATTCCCAGCGCTGCGCCGTTTAAGGAAGAGCTTCTGCGGGAAGCGGAGCAAAGAAAGCAGAGGGTAAAATACAGTTTGTGGTGAAGAGGATAAGAACCGAGACTATCCTTGTCTTTAAGGAAGCTTTATGTGCATAAGTGTGCACTCAGAGGTGCAGTCATGGTAGATGGCCCGAGTAGACTCGTGCTTTGGAAAAATAATATATTTATTTCCAGCGTTGTACAGTGTGCAACGACTTGCTCTTTTATTTTTAACCTTCGTTTCCTCACTGTGCATGTAAACGTGCTGGAAGTGGCATTTCTGATGTAGTCAGAATTGCCTGTGCTGCTGGGATACAGAGATGTCCCATCAGAGTGCTGGGAGTTAAGCCATGGCATTATGTGATTACACAGAAAATAGGGATCTGCTGTCTGCAGTGTGGGCTAGTGTGACATGGGAGCAGCACCTTTGTCAGCTGTAGTGGCTGCTGCTGAGCTGCTGTTCTGGGATCAAGCTCATGGATGGTTGCCTCTGGGTAGGATGCAGAAAAAAGAGTTCCCAGAGTCACTTGGACAGCCAGGACTTCTAACTGAGCTGTCTCAGGAGCTTGGGTTAGAAATGGGGAGAAAGAACATTCTTCCTTACCACCTTCAAAGATGTTTTATCTGGCCTGGGTTTTTGTTTGCAATCAGCTTGAAGAACTGAAACAAAAGCAGAAGCTCAACAGACAGAAAGAACATGAAAAGAAGAGGAAGCTGGAAGCTAAAAAGAATGCAGCCAAAATCAAGGAAAAAGCAGAGGGGAAGGTAGGTGTCCTGTGTGATTTTGATTCTTTGAACCTATAGAAGTCATCCTGAAACTGCACCTTCTTAAGCAGCATGTGACGTGTTACATTTTCAAGCTGAATATGCACACAAGTACTGGACACTAATTCTCATTTAAATAATTACCTTTTGTTTTTATTTGCTTCAGGAATCCCCTGGCAAATCTAAAGGAAAGACAAACAAGGTGCTGAATAAAAATTCAAAGAAATCATTCTGCAGGGAGCTCATGAAGGTGAAAATGCTTTAACTATTTTTATATCATTAGATGAGAGACAGCAGCGAAACCAGTTGTTATTTTCCTTTTCTTGTATTGCTGTTTAGAACATGAAGTTTGTCTGTGATAAACTAGAACCCTGAAGTAAGGGATTTTACAACACAAAGTGTTCACAACTATTTTTGTAAGCCACAGCTACTCCAGAGTTGTCATCTGGTCTGTGATATCTTATTTGAATCTTGTCTTTTTTTCTGAGCCAGGTGCTTGAGGCCTCAGATGTGGTTCTGGAGGTTTTGGATGCCAGAGATCCGATGGGCTGCCGGTGTCCTCAGCTGGAGCAAGCTGTCACTTGCTCTGGAGGAAACAAAAAGCTGCTGTTGGTTCTGAACAAAATTGGTAAGAAACACAGGTTTTCTCCAAGTGTTACTGGCACTGTGGTTCTGTGGTAGGTGAGCTATGAAGAAGATTTTAAAGGAGACTGAGATTCCACTGAAGACATAAGATCCAACTCTGAGCTCACTAAAAAGGCTGGAAATTACCAAGTTACCAGCAGCTAAATAAAGAAAATAAAAGACCAAGAGGAACAACAAGAGCAAAGGGAACTTTGTAATAGAATAGCCTTTGCAGGGATTGTGGGATAATCATTCACAGAACATCACTCTGTACCATACAAAGTCTTCTAGCAAGACCCCAGCATCAAAAACCTAATACAGAGGCCAGAAATGTAACTGTGATGTGTTCTGCTAAGGCAGAAAAAGACACACTGGATGTCTTTAGGGAATTTACCGAGTACTTAACTAGAGTTCTCAGCCAAACATTATTTGTCATCATAAGATTCATTTAAGGAGGGGAAAAAATTGCTCTTCTTTCCAGATTTGGTGCCAAAGGACAACGTAGAGAAATGGTTGAATTATTTGAAGAAGGAGTTTCCAACGGTTGCTTTTAAGTCAGCAACAATGATGAAGGACAAGACTATGGTAAGAGCACTGCAGGCTGTCCCATGAGGAATTCATGTGTGTTTGCAGTCAGACATAGTGAGACATCTTTAAAGTTCCTTTTCCCCTGGTTTGGCACTTCTGCGACTGATGGATTTGCCTTTACACTTCAGCTGAGCTTTGCAGTGCAGTGGGGGAATTCTTACCATTGAAATTACAGTAGATGAATAAATCTAAGTATCCATATTTTATCTTCCTTAATAGCTCCTGACCACAGGATTTTTTTGCCTTTGAATCCTGTAGCAGGAACAGGTCACAAAAAGACATGCACGTGTTGATTTCTCAGAAACCTCTCAGTATTTCGGCAGCAAATGCCTTTTGAAGCTTCTTCAAGAGTACAGCAAGACCCAGGACAAAGCCATTCAGGTTGGGGTAGTAGGTAAGTGTTTGCAGAAACAGGAGGAGTTTCCTTCTCCCTGAAGCTTTGGGATCCTGTAAATATCTGACTGGGTAAAACTGCTAACACCTGGTTTCCTAATGTGCTTTTTAGTCCTTGTTCTCTGATCTAAGGCTCTCAGTGTTGTAGTACCTGAGCTGACAGTGATCCATGGTGCACTTCTATGTGTTCCATGGTGCACTTCCATGTGTTCCATGGGGATCTGTGGGAGCACAAGGAAGGCAGGAGATGTGCTCCACTGGCACTGCCTTCCTCTTGCCTGACAAAAATCCCACTGAATGTAGCACCACAAATCCTACAAATGTGAGAAATGAGGATACATTCTTTGTCTTACTTCTGTAGTGAAGACTTCAGATCCAACTCTGATCTCACACTGATGCTGTACCTTAGCAAAGTTACCTGGAAGAAGCAGTTTTGATCAGTGTTAAAAGCTGTTTTTTCATTTAACTTACAAGGATTTATGTGATTTCCTCAGGTTTCCCTAACGTGGGAAAGAGCAGCATAATCAACAGTCTTAAAGGAAAGCGTGCATGCAATGTTGGCCTGGCAAGAGGTGTTACCAAGTAAGCTCAGTCTGATAAAAGCTGTTCCTTTCCTTGTTTGTTGTGTACCAGTTACCTTGAGTTCGTGTTTCAATCCATTAGGGGCAAAGGCACGTTAAAATTTGCCAGATGAAAGGGACTGATCTGTGTGATGCCACCTCTCTCCAGAGGATACAGTGTATAAACAGGATGTTTTGTATGTTTAAATTTCTGTCCTGCACAAAGCACATGATGACAAAACACTGAAACTGACTGTATGAAGTACATTCAATCCAACACTGAGCTTTGTGTCTTGCATCCCTCACCCTTACCAGTCCTTCACTGATTACCTACTCACAGTGCTTTTCTCTCTGAATAGGTCCATGCAGATTGTGCACCTCGATAAGCAGACAAAGATGTTGGACAGTCCAAGTATCATTGCAGATCCTTCCAACAGTGCCCTGGCTCTGGCCTTGAGAAGTATCATAGACACTGAAGGATCAGACTCAGCAGATGTGCTTGAAGGAGTAAAAGCCATCATAAATCACTGCAGTAAGCAGCAGGTGAGCTCCAACACTGCTTTTAAGACCTCATGACACAATCAGAGAGTGAAAACGGATGCTGGTCTTTCTGTGGGAGCACAAGGAAGGCAGGAGATGTGCTCCACTGGCACTGCCTTCTTCTTGCCTGACAAAAATCCCACTGAATGTAGCACCACAAATCCTACAAGTGTGAGAAATGAGGATACATTCTTTGTCTTACTTCTGTAGTGAAGACTTCAGATCCAACTCTGATCTCACACTGATGCTGTACCGTAGCAAAGATACAGTGAAGACCTCAGATCCAACTCTGATTTCACTCTAGTTTCAAGGAAATTAACCTAAGCCTAATTGCCTTTCAGTTCTGTGAGAAGTGTTTTCACAGACCAGTGTGCTGTCTCTATACACCCACGAGTCTGGGTGAATGGCAGATGAATTTGTTAATGAAGTAGGCATTTTGCTTTGTAATGTTTACTCCCACGTGCAAGAAAAAACCAGCTTTTCACTTACTCTGTCCTCACTGTTATCCAACTCGATTTGCTCTGTTATTCCTAAAACTATGAGAAAGGTGGGCATCTCTTTCTGAATGTGCTGTTTTCTTTTGCCCTAGGTAATGATGCACTATAATATCCCAGATTTCAGGGACCCTGAAGAATTTTTATCTTTGCTGGCTCAGAAGAGGGGCATGCTGAAAAAGGGAGGTGTTCCTGACATAGAAAATATGGCTAAATTAGTGCTTTGTGACTGGACAGGGTACGTATGCTGTGAACTTGCTCTATGCTGCTCACCTTTTTCTCACTGTTAATCCAGCACAGCAGAAGCACCAAGTCCAGCAAAGTACTTGAGAGGCTGCTTTTTTCCCTTCCTTTCCCACATTTTACTTGGGTAAAGAGCTGGGTTGTCCAACAGATTTAGAGAATGCCATCCACAGATAATTTCCTAAAGTAGTGAAGGATACACAAGAAGAGTCAAAGTCTGTTGCATGTTACTCCATAGACAGTTTGCTGACTCAGGCTGTAACTCTGTTATGGAAATTTTTTGTCTGAAATACCAAGTCCATGTAGTCCTCTTCTAGACAGGAAAGGATGTAGCAAACTTTCTGTGGAAATTTAGGGTGGTTCCTATATTGTGAGGGTAGGAGTAAATGTAACTCAGAATCAGTAGTTGACTGTGCCATTCTCCCTTGCTCAAGTGACTCAGCTGCTTTTACAGCTGATGGTTTTACAGGTGACCTGTGGTGCCAGTGTGCCATTGCTTTTTCCTCTCAGGAGTGAGCTATCCACTGTTGACAACTTCAGAGTCAAATTTAAATAGCTACTGAACTGCTGTTAAACAGATATTAGTACATGAGTAGTTAAACTAAGTAGTTTGAGAGCTTTATGCTCTGGGTTTTGTTTTTAAATACAGTGATTTAACTAGGTTATCTTCAGTTGTTTTTTAATGCTGATTTTTGTTTTCTCAGAGCCAGAATAAAGTACTACTCTCAACCTCCAGGATTTCAGAAACTACCACCCTATCTTACAGAACAAAAAATAGCTGAAATGCGGGAAGGCTTTAATTTAAATAACCTAGAACAAGAAAACAGCAACACTGTTCAAGGTAGGACTGTTACTGTAATAGACTCCCATTAACCATAGAGTCACAGACTGGCCTGGGTTGGAAGGGGCCTTAAAGACCATCTTGTTCCAAACCCCCTGCCATGGGCAGGGCCACCTTTCACTCATACTCAGAGCCCCATCCAGCCTGGCCTTGAACACTTCCAGGGATGGGGCAGCCACAGCTTCTCTGGGCAACCTGTGCCAGAGCCTCACCACCCTCACAGGAAAGAATTTTTTCCTGCTATTTAATCTAAACCTACTTAGGTAAACTTACTTATACTCATATCCAAGTTTTCCAGCTCCTAGCAGTTTTCTGTAGATACCTTAGGGAAAGCTTTTCTCAGAGAATTGTCCTTGCCTTGGTGGCAAACCCTGTGTGGGAGCCCTGTCTATGGCAGGGAGGGGGCAGAACTGCAGTGTCCCCTCTTGGGAACTGGGGTTTACATCTGTGCTGGCTGACAGGGACTGAACAGACACTTCCTGTGTTTTCTGCAGCTTTAAAACACCCCAGTCCAGCAAGCAGTGTTGTTTTTCAGTCAGCTGGTATGACAAATGGGACAATAGAGGAAAATAAAGTGACAGAGGAAGGACCGGAGTGGGCAAACATGGAAACAAGCAAGGAGGAGGAAGAGGAAGAAGAGGAGGAAGAGGAATTCACAGAAAGTGATGATGATGATGTGGAAGAAGATGATGATGATGATGATGATGATGATGATGTGGAAGAGGTAAATGAGGGTTTCACTAGGGTTGGGCTTTTTTCCTTAATTAAGGAAATAACACTGCTCCAAGTCACCTGGCCTCAGCAGTGAGGCTCAGCTATGCAAGGGGACACCTACACTATCCCCAGGCTCTGTTAGGTTTCATTTACATGGGAGATTTCATTAGTGATGTTTAAATATTGTCTGACCTCTGACTTTTAGGAAAGCCAAGTTCAGGTCACCAGAAAAACAAAGCCTGGAAAACAACAAACAAATCCTACAAATTCCAAAGAGCAGGTGGCAGGTGTGTATTCAGAACCCGGGCTTGAAAGATGGGCTCTTGTGCTCCAGCACTTGCATGGGTTTCACTAACACATGATTTTGTCTTCTCAGGAAATGAACGTTCCAGATCACTGTCCTTCAGCTTAGATAAACCAGCAGATCAAGATGATGCCTATGATTTTAATACAGACTATGTGTAACAAATCAGGTGGGAAGGCACTGTCTGCAGAGTTACTGCTGGCTTTCAGAACAGTCAGGAACACTTGGGTTGCAGCAGAAGCTGGAGGAGTCCTGCATAACCAGAGCTGCTGCAAAGAGTTAATATTTGCTGTGTCAAATAATGTACATAATAGTGCATCTCCCTTGATACTTCCAGATTTTATACAGGTCTAGGAAATTGATTGTTATTCAGCTTTGAGTCATAAAGTTTATTTCCTATATTAAAGCCTATTTAAAAAATTCCTAATAGACTCACTTAGTCTGTTCATTTTGCCTTATAAAAAGACCTTTTAAGAGGACAAACGCTTCATCTTTGAAAAAAATGATAAATGTTTCATTCTAGTCATGTTCAGACAATTAAATCCCAAAGTAAATTTTCATTCCTGCACAAAATTTAATTGCTTTTCCTAGAGAATTACAAAGACTTTACCCCTAGAGCATGACTTCAGACAGTAACTTTTCAGTACATTTTTGCAAAACTTGCAGAACTTTCACATGTAAAGGATAGCTAGAAAATGCTCCTTTCAGCTAGACATTAGGTTCTTTATCTAAACACTGTTTCATGTTCTGAACCTTCATTGGGAATGGTAACTGAGATTATGTTAGCAATCCATCTCCACTGGGGAACGAGCTGATTGATCTTACAGTGCTCTTGAACAAGAGTGTTGTTTCCTGATGGCACCTGTTACACCTGGCAATAACTGGTAAATATAAAGCAAAACACTGCCCTGTGCAATAAGGATGTGCTACTGTGCTCAGCCTGTAGCAGAACTGGGATAGCAAGAGAATTGCCAAGAGGCTCTGCAGCTGCTCAAAGAATTAAGCATTTACAATAAATGCCTGACACTAAGTATCTTCCTCCTGTACATCTGTTCTCTTCCTGTTAACTGAAAAGTATGATTTCTGTGTTCTTTATAAATAGGTGTTTTCCCTCAATGTATGCTGAGGCATAGATTCTCATAGGCAACTTAAAAAGGTGTCAAGTGCAGACACAAACAGTTCCTTTAAGCCAGCTAAAAGACAGCCTGCTCAGCTAAATTACATTGGCATCAGCTAATCCAAGTTAAATCTTTCAAAGTTGATAAGTGAATTTACTTCATTATTCCTAACTGCTTCAAGGACAATAATGGTTCTTGTTCATCAAAACCCAGAAGAAACAATAGGTAACAAACAGATTGGCATATCCATGACAGAACTCTAGGCAATGACTGCAATGAGAAAAGCAGTTTGAAATCCTTTTAAAGCAAAACTAAAACCATATTCAGTCATTAAGTAGTCCTTTACCTCTGCTGCCCTGTGTTTCAGAGCAGGCAGACTCAGCTGTTACTGTATGAACACAAGACCTTTTGTCTGAACATCTTCCACTGACAGCTCTGCACAAGCAACTTGGATGCAAACCTCTGTTAATTGGAATAGTTGGCACAGTGGCTGCTGGGCTGTATCGGTTCAATAACTATCCCTCAACAATACAACTGTTAAAAACCAAACCAACTTACCTGTAGCACAGGTGAGGGGCAACTGGCTGCACAGGGCACAGGCATCTCACTTGATGAGTTCCCAGACGAGGAAAGGCACAGCAGGAGAAACTATAGCAGAGCCAAGCTCACTCGAGAGAACTATGAGGAACTCAACAATAACAAAATTAATCTGTAATTCATACAGCTTGGTCCCCAAATAAGTATTTTGTACTATTTTAGAATTAGATTGCTCTCACAATAACCAGAGCAATTCACTTTGGCTTTAATCACTTGCTACTGTGTCTAAGTACAAAGGAAACACTTCCTAGATCAAGACTGGAATTGGATTGCCTTTTACCTGAGGCTGGAGTCAGCATGTTACAATTAGCTTTATTTTTGAACAAAGTTTCATCCACCACTTTACAAAAAATCATTTAGTGTTCACTGGCAGTTAAAACCATTTTGCATAATGAAATAATACTTGAAGGATTCATTTTTCAAAATGGATTCAATTTTGCAGAATTCTGTAAGAAAGACTTAAACAGAAATGGTTAGGGAGAGATTTCATGCAAGAAAGGGGTGTTGAGGGAGTTATTTCACAGGATAACAAAACAAACAACAAAACAAAACCCAGAACAAAACCCAGGCAGCTCTTAATTACAGTACATTGCTGTGCAAGATTCGCTGGTGCAAGGACCAGCTAAATTTGTATCTTGTTCTTAGAAACTTTGTTTCTGTAATTGACAAAAGGATCCTCCGCTAGAAGACTTGCAGTAAAGAGCAGGAGAACACAACTGAAATGACATAAACAAAAGTGCTCGTTGGTGGAGATCTTCCCTTGTTTTCTGTAGTGCTGCTGGAGTAGCATCTTGTGTCACACAGGTGACATGAGCCTCCTTTGGACCTGTGCATTTCAGAACTGCACCTGAGTAAGTGCATCACCTTGTGCTCCAGAAGGCAAGGATGGCTCTGTAATACAAATTGGCTAAAAAAAATGTTCTGCTTGGCTCCAGAAGTTTCCTGAGAAAACATCATCATTTATTCAAATGGACTCTACTTTGCTTCGTAGGCTTCCGAGTGTCTGCGGATCAGGTTGAACTTGCCTGTAGGGTCAGGGACATACCACTTCTCCCAGACTTCTGCATAGGAAGCTGTTCTTCCCCAGGGTTTGAAATGTCCATTCCAATGGAGCAGCTTGGCAGCTTTCACAAACTGAGGAGAGTACCTTTTCCCAGCACTAGACCCTTCAATTGAAAAAGAAGCATTAGTGCTTGAAATAAAGGCAGCAGATACACCAACATGCAAAACATTAACTTCAAAACAAAGGATTTAACAAAGGAAATCCTATCATTTATGGAGAAAGGAGGTGATAGGGGAGGCAGAAATAAGGGCAAAGTGAAAAACAATCAAGTGCAACTGAATGCCACTTTGATCTCTCAGTGTCTATTGTCATACACTGCCTTAACTTCCAAGTTCTTTAAAACCCGCTTAACACCCAGATGAATTCAGCAGCCAATGTATTGCTCATCAGAAACATAACCTGAGAAAGCTCTCCCAGCACTGGGGTTTCACCAGTACCACAGACATGAATGTCCGTTCTTCTCAACAGTTTTGGAAGAAACACCTTGGATCACACCAGGTACAATACATTTGTGGAAAATGAGAAGGATTTTGTAAGTCAATTCACGAACTAACCCCCAGCAGTTTGAGAAAGGCTCAGGCCCACAAGCCCCAAGATGATTTTGCAAAGGTGTTTTTCCTAAAGAACAAAGGACAGAATAGGGGAACAAAAGCTGGCTTTGCTGCCTCATCAATGAGGTGTCCAGCTACAGACCTGGAAAAACCCCCTGGAGGAGCAGCACCACAAATGCTTCACACGTACCGAGATGTCGGACGTTCCACATGGGATCAATGCTGGAATGTTGCTTGTAAAATACAATCAGCAGTGGAGGTGTTGTGACACTGCCAGCCAGAGCCTTACTGTAGAGTTCCTCTCTGCAAGTTGAAAGGATGTTGATCAGTTGATTTTTCACTTGCAGCAGCACAACAGGAATCCAGAGATACATGTGCAGCCCCCCATTGAAGAGGGAAATGCCACCAGCAGAACCCAAGCCCTGAGCAGCTGCCACCCCCAGCCTGGGGTACTTACACCACATTAAGTGCCATCCACTTCTCCAGTTGTTTAGTGATGTTCTGTAATTTCCATTCAGTCAAATTGGCAACGAAAACTCCAGGATTGAAAGAGCAGGTGTTGGCTTTCATAGCAAGCTTTCGGATGGTTTCTTTTTTGTAATCTAGAAACCCAATGTAATTATACTGGGGGGAAAAAAGGGAGTAGAAATTAGCTTCAAATATGATGAAATTTCAAAGGAAAAGTTCTGCACAACTCACAACAGACAGGCATAAGTTGAAGAGCAAATATCTCTTCCTTTAAAATGAGAGAAAGAAAGCTTAATTGGTTTAATGTTTTAACTATATGATTGTATAGACTACTTATTTTAAGAAAGCTGCATGGTCTTAATAATACCATATTATTAATATGATACCAGCCTCAGAAAAATTACTTTTTATCCATTCAGAAATGAAAAATTGTCCCTCAGATGTTCTCAGACCTCCTGCTGTCCACAATGAGAATTGCTCTTATTGTATAGCACAGCAAAAATTCCAAGTAATTTACTGTGCCTGAACAGAAACTGCAGGTCCCATGTGTAAAACTGGTTTGGGCAGGGACAGTCACATGTTTAGGTTTACAGCATTTGGAACATTCCCAAATGCCTGAGATCTACAGTATTGTTATCATTGAATAAGACTAAAACTAACCTGATTGCCTGCTCCACGGACAGCAACTTTACTACTGGTAGAGTCACAGTCATCTGAAAATGCAGCTGCATGTCCAGGTTTCAATGGAGTGTTGTAAAGTTCAACAATATCATCTGGAAAATGGAAGTAAGCACAGGAAAATCAAAAGCAATCCTGACTTAGTGCCGAGTTAGGTTTTGTTCAGTCCATTGTTACAGCAGATAAACCTATTCAGTTTAACCCAATTAATTCATATTTCCAAAGTTTGTACAGAAATGCCTGGGTTCTGTGAGGATGAGATAGTGACTTCAGCATAAGGCCAGTGGCAGCAAACAAAGGTCCCATACCTTGCACTATTACATCATCATCCACATAGATGACCTTCTCTGCATGAGGTACCAAGTTGGGCAAGTAGAATCTTGCAAAGGTTAACTGTGAGAACAGAAAAGCAAGAGGAGTAAAGAATTAAATGAAAAGAATTGTCCAAATAAATGTGAAATTAACTAGTTTTTCTGGCACTTATCTATGGTGTTATTGTCCAAGACAAGTTGTATTGAGGAAGTAAAATAGGCAGCAATATCCTACAAGTAATTTAAAATAAACAGGTTCCATCAATTTCTGGTTTACCATGAATGTATGCATTGATAAACTAACTTTAAAACTGGTCTGTATTAGAATTTCTTATGTCTCCGTGTAGACCTGCAACATCTCTGAGGTGTTGGCATGCTTGACATGCCAGCTGCTGTGTTTCATTGTGGATAGCAGCAAAAAATGATCCTAGGCATGCATATGTAGATATTCAAATCCATCTCTCACTATCTAGAAATTTATTTTTACTGAAATTTAGGAAATTGATTATGAAAGATTCCTTCTATGCTAACAGATTTGGTTTTGATCTCTAGCTGTGCTCAAAAATCAACATCAAAGTATTGTTATTAACCAATAATTGCAAAAAGTAATCAATATCATCCTCACTGGTTTGAAGGTGTCTGCCTTTTGAGGATCCACTTGTACTTTGCCTTCTAAGACACGAGGGTCAAAATCCAAAATTCGGTATCTCATATTTTTCAGAGAAGCGCTCCTCAGCCACATCCTGCAAGCAGGAGAAAGGCACAGATCTTGTTAGGTGAGACAAAACAAAGTGAAAAGCAAGAAATCCAACTGGCAGTGACACGGATTTTGATGTGACTACTCACTTCCCTACCCAGCAAAGACATATGGGATATAATTGATGCTGGCATCGGTGCTGTCCTGTGTGGCCACTGGGGCAGGCCCAGGGTCAGCAACTGCACACCTGGGACATGTGAAAGGTACGAGGTCCCTTCTTGTTTTATCAGAAATACACAGTCCTGTTATCACAGGCCCTTCCCAAAACAATCAGTGTGGTCAGAGGGGGTAAAAATAACAGGATCAAACAACAATCTACAGAAATGAGAAACGTGATTGCCAGCATTTGAATTGCTTAGATGAAATGTAGAAGTACCTTTTCCAACCCTTCCACCAACAAACTCTAACCTCACTGGTTGGATAGAACCCCACTGGAAAAGATGTCTCTTTTCCATCTCTGAAACCTGAACAGGAGGAATGGTGGGACTCCCACAGCAGCCTTGTCAAAAAGCTGCCATAAGCAGCAGCAGATGGAGCTGGGAGTCAGGGGAGGGCAGCTCCAGGGAAAGGCAGCTGTCTTCTCAGAAACACACAAGTTCACAGTGTTGTGGGAATCCAATGAAAAGATCATTACCTCAAGTGATCCACAGTATCATTCAAAGTAACAATGTGGAAAACCACGTTGGATCTGGTGTGCTGGTAAATGCTGTTCATGGCTGCAATTGCACCCCCGAGCCTCTCATCCGACGCTGCAATGACCACAGAAATCTCCTTGTCATTCCCCTCATCTGTCAGCCTCTGGGGAGCTGCAGGAATGAAATCTATAGGCTGAAGTCCTAAGGGGCTTGGATCTGTGGAGTACAAATGACATACTTGTTTTTATTATTATATATTATTATTACCACACTAAAATTCCTAATGCTTCACTTATTTCTGCTATACACTTGGATGTCTGAGCTGAGGTGTGGATTACAGTGAGCCAGTATCAAACACTCAGAGCATCAGCTTTTGAGAACTGGAGATGCTAATGAATAGAATAACATCACATTTACAGGAAATTGCACACATTTAATCACACATATTCACACACAGCACAAGGTTAAAAAGCTGAGCTACAGTAGTCTGCACTTATCTTTGGTCTCCTCTGCCATGTCTATAACCTCATTAACCTCCCCTCACCCAAACCACATGGTGGGTTCTGTCCGGCCAGAGCATGTGTTTTTCCACCAAATCTTAAAACAATATTTATTTTTTGTAAATTAAAATAAAACCCAACATACCTGACAATTCCCGTCTCAAGAAGTCACTGAGGCTTAGGAAGTTATGATGAATAACTAGCAAAAATATGACAACAGCCACTATAAGGATGGAAATGTTCACTGAAAATTAAGAAGAAAAAACTTTATCAGTATAACCAGAGAAGGACTGAGAAACCCAGATACAAAAGATATTAAAAAAAACCCAAAACAAGACAAACACATATTTACATACCTTTCCTTAACGTCATTTTTTTATTTTATTAGCATAAGGTTCCTGCAAACCTGCAAGAAAAAAATACAGCAGTCACTCCCAGTGCATTCTTCCAAGAGGCATAGCACACTATCACCAGGAGTGTCACAACAGTTCCAGTGTCAAATGCAGTGAATGCTTCCCTCTGTCAAAGAGATAAAACTGTATGTCACATTTTAACAAGTGAGTATGGTTTCAGTAAGTACCTAACTACAGCCACAGAATCACAGGATGGGTTGGGTTGGAAGGAACTTCCAAGATCACCTGGTTCCAACCTCTGCCATGGGCATAGACATCATCCCCAGCTTCTCTGGGCAACCTGTGCCAGGGCCACACCACCTCACCAGGAAGAATTTCTTCCTAATACCTAATTTAAACCTGCCCTCTGACAGTTTAAAACCATTCCCCCTTGCCCTGTCATCTATGTCCTTGTCCAAAGTCCCTCTCCAGGTCTCTTGGAGCCCCTTTAGGCACTGGAAGGGGCTCTAACAGGTCCACATCCTTCTCATGTTAGGGACCACCCCCCCCACACAATGACATAACTAAAGATCTCACAGATAAAAAAGAGACATACAGATCCTGCCACTTACTTCACTGACAGAAAAAAATTAAAAAGCCAAACTCCTACCAGTCAAAAGTAATCTGAGAAGACCTGGAAAATTATGTATGGTTTCTTTACTCTTGAAACACTTTATTTAACGATCTGAACTGGAAGCACCCAAACAATAAGATAAAATGCTACATATTTCTCTCCACACTTAACCAACAGCAAGATTCTGGTGCTTATGAGATTTTAACAAACAGCATTCATTAAATGCTTTAAAAACCATTACATTCTCTACATAAAATATATATATCAGACTATCACCTGAAGTGTCGTCACATGGAACAGATCACAAAAGTGGGAAAGAAGGCAGCACCATCATATTATAGAAGGGGGTAAAAACACAACAGTGATGCAATTTTGGTAGGAAATTCAAACATGCTTGTTCATTATTTAAGGGCCAAGGTGAAATCACAACAAGAGTTATGTATCCTAGCGTGTGAAGGAGCTCTCAAGTAACTCAGAGAAAGATCTCAAACAACATGCAAAATTCCAGAAACGGTGACAGACTTGGGAAATCCCTACATTAAAACATTGCAGACTGTGCTGCGACTGTTACATGTATCAGAACCAACCACCTCCTTGCCGCTGCTGCATTTCTCCCTCAGGGCAGACACATCAGCGGAGCCCAACAAATCCCTGCCCTGAGCCGCGTCTCGAGCACCACCGCACTGCTAGCAGGGGCGGGACACGGAGCTCTGCCTGTGGAGCACAACGCCACGTCCCGCTGAGGAACGAAGCCCTTTGCAATTCCCAGCGCCGGGACTGAGGCGCGCACAGAGCCGGCCGGTGCCGCGCATAGACCCGGCCGGTGCCTCACACAGACACGGCCGGTGCCTCGCACAGACCGGGCCGGTGCCGCGCACAGACACGGCCGGTGCCTCACACAGACCCGGCGGGTTCCTCACACAGACACGGCCGGTGCCTCGCACAGACCGGGCCGGTGCCGCGCACAGACACAGTCGGNCAGACACGGCCGGTGCCTCGCACAGAGACGGCCGGTGCCTCACACAGACACAGCCGCTGCCTCACACAGAGCCGGCCGGTGCCTCGCACAGACCCGGCCGGTGCCTCCCATAGAGCTGGTCGGTGCCTCGCACAGACCCGGCC
>VZRS01002369.1:66696-177728 GCA_013398055.1 Ifrita kowaldi | reverse complement strand
ACTTGGATGAAGGGGAGATGGCTCCTCAGCAAGTTCGCTGATGACAGGAAGCTGGGAGGTGTGGCCAATACCCCAGAGGGCTGTGCAGCCCTTCAGAAGGGCCTCAACAGGTTGGAGGAATGGGCAGAGAAGAACCTTCTGAAATTCAGCAAAGGCCAGTGCAGGGGCCTGCACCAGGGGAGGAATAACCCCAGGTAGCAGTAGAGGCTGGAGGCTGACCTGCTGGGAAGAAGTTCTGAGGAGAAGGACCTGGGGGTCCTGGTGGACAACAAGCTGTCCATGAATCAGCAGTGCCTTGGGGCAAAGAAGGGCAGTGGTATCCTGGGGTGCATTGAGAAGAGTACTGCCAGCAGATGAAGAAAAATTATCCTACCCCTCTACTCAGCCCCTGTGAAGCCATATCTGGAGTGCTGTGTCCAGTTCTGGGCTTCACAGGACAAGAGAGACATGGAGCTACTGGAGCAGGTCTGTTCTTTGCCTGCGTGCCTACAATACTAATATTCCTCATTTTTTCCATGTAATAAAAGTTTTTTATCAGTAAATATTCTTTATGATTGTCTCCCCTTTAACCATTCTACTTACCAACCCATCTAAAATATAATTATATTGTATGAAATACCCAGGAATTATTAGAATGAAGAACCATAAACTAGGAAGGCAGAAGCTACAGTAGCACAAATATTAGGAAGATTATTAGTTGCATAAAATATTAGCAGCCATGTCATTTCTATTGATCATTAAGTTGTTGGTCATACAGTAATTTGTACTACCAGTGTTGTGGCGTGCTACTTTGTACCACAATCCCAGACATTTCCAGGCACAGTATGAGGAAGAATGGGTCTCTCCCACCTGCTGCTTGCCATCTAGTGCCATGGATTTGCCTTCAATTCCCTCTGAGAGATGGAGTCATCTGTGTTTCCATTTCTGATCAGTATGGGTTCCCATGTCCAAGGTCGGGTGGAGGTATTCGTTAAGGCAGAGATACTATATATCCCTCTTCTAGAGTTCATTTCCCAAACTAATGATGCTACCATGACATCAAATGAACCCCAAAAAGAAAGAGATATTTCAAGTATGTTGAAATATTTCAACATTTAACTGTCTTTAAGATACATAAACATACTGCAAATGTCAATCAATTGTGGCCTAAGAGGACAGAATCCATGTAAATTATGTTATTTTTCTACCCTAATTAAACTGTGAGTCAGATATAAATCTTCTATCGCTAAGCTTCTTATGATTTCAACATCTTCTGTAATCACCTGCAATTTACTTCAGTTGCAGCTGTGCAGCAGAAAGGGTCAGATGAAACAATGACAAGATGTCACCTTATTTTTCCCCACCTTTAAAAAGTGCAAATCTACACTTGAAACAAAAACATTCATTAAGTCTAAACAGGTAAAGACTATGCAACTCTCAATTTCAACTGAAGATATCAAAGTACGTGATAAGAAGCTTTTGTATTTGCGGGGTTTAGCTGGTAGAGTTAACTTCCTTCACACTAGCTGGTATGGAACTGTGCTTTGCATTCGTGCTGAAAACTGTGGATAATTCAGGGACATTTTCTTTAGTGCTTAGCAGTATTCACACAGAGTCAAGGGCTTTTCTGTTTTTCACACCGTCCCAACAGAGAGGAGGTTGGGGATGTGCAAGAAGCTGGGAGGGGACACAGCTAGGACAGCTGACCCCAACTGACCAAATTATTCCAGAACATATGGAATAATTCTCAGCATATAAAGAAGCAAAAGGGAGGAACATTTGGAGTGACAGTGTTTGTCTTCCCAAGTCACTGTTACGCTTGATGGGGCCCTGCTCTCCTGGAGATGGCTGAACACACCTGCCTTCCCATGGGAAGTGGTGAATGAATTCCTTGTTTGGCTTTGCTTGCCTGTGTGGATTTTGCTTTCCCCATTAAACTGTCTTTATCTCAACCTATGAGTTTTCTCACTTTTAGTCTTTTGTTTCTCTCCCCATCCCACTGGGGAGTAGTGAGCAAGCATCTGCACTGTGTTTTGTTGCAGGCTGGGGTTAAACGCCGACACATGGTTTGCACTGATTTTCTGAAGAGTATATTTCTGGAGTTTCTGTTCTGGAGAAAATGGGAATACCAGATTATTTCTAGGCCGAGGAGAGAGCAGGGGCTAGAATAGGCAAGAAGTGTCTGGTTTTTTTGCCATATAGAAGAAAAAAGGAAAAAAAAAAGAGAAGTTGCTTAAGGGAAGAATCCATTCTTCCAATGTGAAATGATAACAAATAAAACAGAAGAAAATGGTTAGATTGGATGAAATATTTATATGTACAGCAAAAGATAACTCTCATTTTTCCTGTTTCTTCTGATCCTGCAGTACTATTTATTTATAGAATATTGGTATATTCTGGAGAAGAGCAGGCATTTCCCTCCACATCACCACTCTAGTTATGCCTAATTACTTCCTTGAAAATACTTAAAAATAGATAGAGTTAGATGAGACAGACAGCTAAAAAGCTAAAATAAGGACACGTGTGAAGTGAAGTTTAAAAAAAAATCAGGGTGAGGTTGGGAGGAGATATCATGACAAGTATTCTGCCATGCATTTTGTCTGAATATTTTGAAACTCAAGCTGGCTACCATTTCAAACAAAAAATCCCATATCACATGCACCTTATAAAAACTTGCTTAAACTTAAGGGGAAAGAATTATTTTCACCAGGAAGGGAAGCAATGCATGTAAGGAACAGCTGTAGCATTTCATACACAGCAGGTTTTTCTTCAGTGTCCTACATACGTGCATTCAGCCTTGAGAGTGTGACAAAATGGTAGACAATAATAACAATCCTTGCGGATTCTAGCTACAAATGTGATTGAGCTTCCTTATCCAGGAACTTCCCATTACCCACAACCTATTATTTTCCCAGGACCTCAGTTCTTTCCAAAATATTTTCAGTTTCCTCAATGCATGTAGTAATGCCATTATTTTGTTTTCATGCTATCTTTTAAAATGTGTACTTAGCTACCAGATAAACAACTCCAAACTTTTAAATGCTTACATTTTGTTTTATATTAGTCTAGTTTTTTTGAGCCAAAGAATAAAATAAAGGTAAACATACTGAATGCTACTGATAAGAAAGATTGATTACTTCAGATTTCTCTTTGTGTTTACCGACAAAAGGCAGTGTGCAGTAGCATACCAGGTTTGTTCTGAGTGAAAAATGAAGCCTAGTTGGTAGATTAACCATCTACAAAATGATTCCTTGCAGAGTACAGTATGGCTCTTTGCACTATAATATCTTATGCAGCAAATCTGACTAAATTACATCTTTAATAAATCATTTAGTACTTAGCACGTTTTGCTAATTATTTCAAAATACTGTAATCCTACATTATTTATATGTTAATTTTTTTATCCTAGAAGAACAATACTGCACATAGTGGATTGGTACCTTCAGAAAACAAAACAGCAATATGAAATATATATATCTACCAAGAGAAGCCACCATAATTATGCAGTAAAGTGCTCATTTAGGATTTGGATAAGGCTAAACATACAGTGCATTCTACTGTGTGCCACTAGATATTCATATCCTTCATACAACTGTGGAAAAATCATAAGTCACAAAAATAAAGCTGCAAAATATGAGAAGACAGATTTGTAATCACAATCATGCATGAACAATTACATATTTCAAATGTAAAGATCATTCAAATAAATGTAACTGATGGATAATCCTCACAGGGTGCAAGTCAAAGTAAACAGACAGTCCACTTTAGAAAGTGTCTAGTGAATTGATTTAACAAGTTTAATGTGAGCATCAGTGTGGGGCTATTACTGATCGTAAGCTTTACTGATGTTATTTGTTCGCTTGGAAAAATACCGCTCTTTGGAATGAGCACATTAAGGCTAAAATTGCAGAGAAAACCCTATTACAAGTTTATTGCTGGCAAATTGGAACCAAACCTTGTCTGTATATCAATTACTTAGAGTTACCACAGAGATAAATCCTTTTTTTTTGTATAGGCTCAATCTTGAAGACAGTGATGAGAAAACTCCTTATTATACCCTACCAACATCACTAGGTTTTCTTAGCAATTTCAAGAAATTGTCAATTAAGTTCTTTTTATTAGGTTCCAAAAGCTGTTAAGTCAAACACAAATCTATCATAAGGCTTGTAACAGCATGTTATTTAGGCACATTTCAATGTTACACTCTTTCATTATCCACCTACCCAAACCCTAATCAAAAGTTCCCATAAAGTGAAGGAGTTTTCAGTTCTCCCATCTCAGGGTTCAGATAAATTTAGAACTCTCATTTCTTGCAGCTGGTCATATGAGTAATACCCATTTAAGTGAGAAGAAATATCATTATTTAGATGGTTTTAGACACCAATATAGTTGCTTACAAGATCATTAAAGTGTAAGGACACACTAGTGTGTCATTGCACGAAACAGTTAAAGCAATTAATATTTACAAAGTCCACCAAATATTAGTACAAATGCATTGTATTTTTTATGGCCCTTGATGCCTAGTAGGGTTTCCTTTTGGACAAACAGCTACCTCTAAAAATGATAGTTGATAAGGAAAGTTCTTGCAGCACTGAAATGAGCTGTACTCCTTGCACCCTGAGTAAAGAGAAATTAAAATCTTTGTAGGAAGGATGCTTTCAAGTGTCCAGAAAGCGTAAAGAGCCAGCCATTTCATACAGGAATAGCACAATGAAGAAATGAACAGGTCTGCTATCGAGACAGCTCATTGTCAGATGTCCCAGACAGACACAGAGTACCTGAGAAAAAGTAGGGGGGAAGGAAAAGAAAAGAGACATAATTTTGATGAAGATCTATGTCTAGTCACTTTACTTCAATATTTCTACAGTGTTCACACTTCAGACTACATTTAGAAATGTTAAAAGAGACTTACATTCTGCACCTGGTGATGCATGATCCAAACTTATTAATAAAGGAATATGGTAGACCATCTGAATGTCCCACCTTTCCAAAGAAACTGGAAATTATTTTGTACTCATCTAGTTGGTCCTCACAAACTGATGAACAGGGCTACTTTTGTTTGACTACAAAGAGCAACATGCTGCGAGTAAGTACATCTTAACATTAAAAATGCGTTAGAGCTAAAAGGATAGCTAGAGTGGCTAAAGACACCTTACCATAAATTACCATGTTGCAAGAGAGGAAATGTGAGTAAGGTAGTTGTGCATGGGAAACAAAGTGGCAGAAAGATTCAAAAGTTACTGCATAGTCTTTTGCGCTCAAATATTTCTTCCTTTTTTCATTTGCTTCAACAGCTGGCTCCACGTACAGCCATCCCAATCCGTTCTATAGCATCCTGACTAGCTGGTCACATGCTAACGACATTTGAAGAGGAAGAAGGTCAAAGCTATCATTACAGCGGTGACAACCAATCACAGTGAAAAAAAAAGTTTTATTTATTGCACTTAATATAAGAAACCTTTACTGTGGAATATAATTGTACTGTCACTACACACCAGAGATTTTTAATCCCCAATCATTTCAACATATTTTACACTTCATTACCTTTTCAGTTAGATATTGCAAGAAAGACTCTCTTGAGTCTACACAAAAGCCTTAAAAATTCTACTATTTTTACTCTCATATTTCACCTATGAGAAACAGTGGATGATGATTTCCATTGAAGGAAAACACATATATTCTGCAAAAGGTTGGTAAAGAAAATAGAGGGGGGAAATAGTCATAATATTTTGTTAAAGTTTTAAAAAGATCTAACATTTTGTTTCTGAAGCCATAAAATCATGAAATATCTATAAGTAAGTTGTTTATAAGAACTTGGGTATGATACTGTGGCACACAGTATAGCATTGTCTTAGCTAAACAAAATGGACTACATATCTCCCCAATAATACACAGTGCTCTAACAAACAAACACAAAGTTATATTGCCTCTAGGAGGAGATTACCTCCTATGATTCTCATACGTTCTAATAAGTGTCACTGTGAAAAGGTAAGCTATTGTATCACTGTGAATTTTATTCCGTAAAAATCTATCATATGTGGTCATTTTTTTCACACAAGATAGCTCCCAAGCCTTATTCGGTACTGATTGAGTATAATCTAGACTTCATAACAAAAAAATTACACTCTTGACATTACAGGGGTTGTCTAGTTAATTATATCATGATGTTAAAATACATTTTTGTATTCTTTTATTTGTTTGTGGTTAAATTGGTAAAATAGGCCCTGAAATACTACTGGAAAGTATTACACACATGGAAAGAGATCTATTTTGCTCCAAGTTTTCTCTTATTTGGGTATTCATTACCATCTCCACTTCAACACAAATGGACCTTGCAATAAATAAATTTTTAAAAAAAAAATTAACACACCACAGCACACTTATAGCAAGGAAACCTCTGACCTCCCTACACTAGATTTCACTAACACGTCAACAAGTCTAAAAACATTACTGTTTTTCACAGGATTTTTCAAGTACATATTATTTCTTTTTAGAAACAGCCTGTTTTCATTCTCATAAAATAAAAGTATGCTTCTTCAGTGTCAAAGAAGTAGAAACACAGTTTGTGACATATCAAAATAGTACATTTAAAGAAAGGCAGTGAAAAACCAAAATAGAATTTGCCTTTTTTTTAAATTTTTTCTTCTGAGTTGTGCAATTTGTAAACACTGCAAAATTAAAGTAATATGGTCTAAATCTTGAGTCTATCTTTATTCTACCAAATTATTTCCTTGACAAAAAGATACATGGAAAAAAAACCTTATAGTAGATTATAGTGGATGCAAGAAGAGAAGGACTAGGTCGAGCAAACAAGGGACAATAAAGACAAAATTAGCAACTCTGAATTTGAAATAATTTAGAAAAACTATAAAACACAATCATGTAAATAGAACAAAAAAAAGTAATCAAAAATTACAAAAATTAGTTCTGTCTACTTTCCACCATAGTTTCTTCAAGACTGCTTAAAACAACAGGCTGACATGTAGATGCAACACAATACAAAAATACGTCCTTCACTTTGAAGAACCATTCAGCAGCCTTATTTGTAGTAACCAGCCACCACACTAAAAAGTATTCTGGAAAAATGCAGAGTTTGTCTTGCCCAACAACCTTGGGGTATCAACATCAAAACAAATTAATTCTGCAGTGGAATCCTGACCTGTTGAAAATAACTTGCTATTTTTTTTTGGCAATGGAAGGGCTGGCACTATTTTGGCATTGAGTTTTGCCACCAGTTTCACTGCACCTGGATTTTGCTTGCTGACTGATCATTTACAACAGGAGTTTATTTTTGAGAGGAAATTCTTTAGGCTGTTTTGAGCTAAAGATAAACAGAAAAATTTTGGCTATCAGAACACTCAGCATAGATATGAGACCCAGAATAACAGTACAAGTTGATGTCTACCCGCAGTTCAATTGAATAATAATTTTCAGTGAAGGTATTTCATATTTATACTGATGTAAATATGACATAGCTAGAGGAATGTGAGCTCCCCAGCTGGAGTTTTACTAGGATTCATTGACTACAATGGAGGGCTTATCCATTGGAATCTGGTTGGCATGATATAAAACATCAGTGACTAAACCGCCACTGCTGGTAAAATTCTGTTTAATTAGCAGACTGATGAGTCAGAAAGCAGCTTTAAGGTGAGGAAGCTAAAAGGTATTTAAGAAGATTTTACACTTAACTCTCAAAGTCTTTCTACAAGGCCCTCTCTGACATGAGAGAATAAAAGTGTGAAGGAACAATATGCTAAGATAATAAGTGATTTGTCATGAGTAGAAATTTAAGGCAGATTTCACCTCCTCTCCCCCTGCCTCCCCCCTTCAATTCTCAGTTCTCCTTTCAGGGAGAATGAAGCTTTTGGCAGTTGAAAGGGACCAGATGGAGCCTTTGTTTACCTCTGTTCACCTGGAGTTTGTTCATCTAAAAGCTGGAAATTTTCACCCACTTATCTATGAACAGAATGGGATCTAGACAAGCAATTGGACATCCAGTTACTACACCTATCAAAGATACAGGCATCTTTTTTCCTGCAAAAGACAAGACTAGCTGAGGCTTACAAGAGATATTCACCTTTATTTTCCATAGTATGTGTAAAATCAGTTTTACAATCTTGAAGAGTTACATTGGAACCCAGAGCATCTGGCACTGCAAGGTGTCAGAGAGTACAACGTTCTCACCTGATCAAGGATATAACAGAAGTTGAATTCTACCATTCATTTCCATGAATTCTACCATTCTGTATCAATGTATTTTCTTCCCGTGCTTCAGAGTTTAATCAATTTTAGAATCCTAGCGTTGACTTATGAAGTACATCAGTAGATCATAGTGACTTAAATAACATTCTTAACATAAAAGTCACCTGTCCATAATTTCCAAAAGACGAGGTTAATTTAGAAGACTTTCTCAGAGATAAACTTTTCTACTGAAATTTTCTTTTCTTTTTTTTTTTAGCTATATGTTCTCTTTTTAGAGAAAGTAGTATCATAGGGACTTGCAAATAACAGACTATTATATACTAGAGGGATTTGTATGTAAGAACAAAAGTATGTATGTAAATGTGCAAATTTCTAGAGGTACTGTTCTTCTTGGGACCATGGAGATGTTTTCTCTTTATACAATTAAGGAAAATACACAATTTCTGAAACTCCTTTGACAAAGAGATAAGTAGATAAGAACTCAACAAAAAATATTTGGTAGGATTTGGTTAATACACGTGAACTCTAAAATAGCTTGATTAAAATAAGAAACATTAAAAGAATCAGTTTAGTAATAGAAAACTGTTTATTACTTTGCCACATATTTTATATTTCCTGTTTTTTGCATCTTCCTCTTGGTTTCATTCTTTTACACTTGCACCTCTTAGCATTGATTTCAGCCATCTGGTGTTATAACAACAGGTGAAAACCAGCAGCATTTACACGCCAGTAAAAAGCTGGATCATACAAAACTGGTACAAAAGACAGATTTTTAAGTATGAGAGGACTGAAAAATTATTTTAGTCTTCTACAGAAAATTGTCAGATCAATAGACAAATCCTAAGAACTGACTTATTTAGTACTTTAAGACTATTTTCATGTTGAATCAATATGCGTGTCTAGAACCTTGTTTAAGAAAACTATTCACCATGCAAAGTTTTAAATGCACAATATCAAAGAATAATTTTTGACATTTTGATTCATACATGCTTATAAAGCTCCAAGACAACATGGTTTAATTATAAAACATATTTCTACTGCCTTAGTCATGCCAATTAAATTTGATTGGATACTTTCTTTATTCAACAAGCCCCTTTCATGTCATTTTAATTTACTGTCAAAGCAGCCTGAATATTGGAAACTAAATTATTTACTACAGCCCATAAGCCAATAATGTTCCATTTGTCTCTTACAGAGGGAGACTAGACTAACAAGATTATTAAGGACATTACTTGTAATAGCGAATGTCCTTCACTTTATTTGAGCTTCATGCTGTGCTTTCAGAGATCATACTTCAAAAGAGCTCCATTTCATTCCATCACAGAACTTCTGATATAAATTATTCTTTACTAGCTTTGTAATACTCTGATCATAGAGAAAGTGGACCTGGATCTTGTTGGGTAAAAACAGAAGCTTCTTTTCTAAGATAACTACATAGTTTATTTGTGTTAAACACCTTTGATGCGCTCCCTTGTGCCAATAACACAGACCAGGCAGAAATCAGCTAAATTTATCATACAATGATAATATCTCAGAGATTTAACTCACAAGGGCTTTGGTTGTCTTTGCAATGGTTTCAAACCAAACTCTGCAATCTAATGCATGTGGTTAAAATCAATCTTGTAAGTTCTTTAAAACACTGTGTAGAGAATGCAATAAATGTAATGCAGAACAGGCTTCAGGGAACCAACAGATCTAGCGTTTCACAAAAAGAGACTTGAAAAATAGAATACAAATTGTCTAAGATATAAGCCTGTCATACAGACTGATAAATTGATAAAGGATTACAAACACAAAGAAAGACAGAAAAGATAATAAGCTGGGGAAGGTAATTCTTGTCCTAATGTTAGATCCACTCTTCGCCTTTTTGTTACGACTGAAGTTCAGCAAGACTCCGAAATAGATTGTTAACTCCAAGCAAATGAATTATCTAGCTTAAATCCGTGGAACTGCTTACATGACTAAACACATTTAAATCTTTTTCTTATTCAGATTTGAGATTTTTTTACTTATGATACTGGAAAGTCTTTCAAAAATCAAAAAGCAGCAATGAAAAATAGAAAGGTTTTTAAAAACTACCTAGAAAAAGTCTTCAACTTTAGAAAAAGCAGTTATCGTATGAAGAAAAAAAACTCCTTCAAGAACACAGAAAGCAAGGTAGAAGATAAGGCAATTCCTCTATCCTCACTGATATACACAAGAAAATCACCCCACCTTGTGCAATGCACTGTGCACCGAATTTCAGATACCAGCATTAATGAAGAAGAGACATTACTAGCCCCATTTCTTCTGCATAAAAGACTGCCTATCCTGAGCTAAGGAGATAAATTTGAAATACTTGTGAAGAAAGAGACAGGAAAGTAGTTTAGAATCAGTACTGTAAGTCTCGCCTACTTACCAGCACTGTGAAAACTGGGATTATGTTGGGTTTGCCTTTTTTGTCCATTTTAATTGCCTTCTGCTTTTATGAGATAGATACACCCTGAAAGCTCACAATACAATGTGAAATCTGTGAAAGAGGAAGATGTTGACAAAGATACACCTCTCCTCATAGTTTTCAAAAAAATGATGGAATAGCCAGATAAATCAAATTCTTAAAATCTGAAAGATCTTGGAAACATTCAGAAAATTAGGGACAAGTATAAATCTCTTAAATTAATTTACTAAGAATGTACTTTTGCCATTATTTCTGTATGCTTGCTAGGTTACCCACTCAGAAAATTCACTAGGTAGAAGCTTTTACATAATGTCTGCTTTTTACAAAACAAAACAAAGTTCCTGAATATGCAGAAATAAAAAGTAGGAAAAGACAACAATAATGCTTTATTGACAAAAGCACTTTCCTTATGATGGAGGAGGGCATAAGGTGATAATTTAGTGTTCCAGCACAGATTTACTGGATAATGGCCAAATATTTCAAAGCAAACACAGCTGTAATGTTTATGTTAAAAACAACAGGCTAGGGTGGCAGTCAATCAGACATTCTGTATCCCTCAAGTACTGACAATAAATTCTTTCTTTCCATACAATAGAAAGATTGCTAAAGTGTGACATGACAGAAACCTTTGAGAAAATGGTGTCCTCCTTAACGGAAAGATTTCTTACTTGCTTTTTCAAGTACCTCTTAAAGACAATCCCATTCACCGGCATCACCTAATGATTTTAGCAGAATTGGAAATGAAACTGAGAAATATTACTGCAAATAATGCTGCTGCTGTTAATGCCCAAATCCATAAGAATGGAGAAAAGTTTTAATTCTTTATATCTTCAAGACCATTTTGAATCTTTTTTACAATACTGCACTGGAACTGTGTATGTCATACATATAAACAGTGCATGAGAACAGTTAAAATCTGCTCTAAACAACTCAGCAGAAACTTGCTTTTAAATGGGGGGACTTTATCAAAGTGAGAATTGTGGAGTTTGATTTGACAAAATTGAATATAGCACACAAACACTTTTTTTCTCTATGGTATCATGTGACACATGTACTTTACCTGCTGTAGTACAAATTTACTGGGACATACAAAGTCAAAAATTACGCAGTGGTCCACTTAAAAACCCCAAGAAACTCTTACTGTAATGTTTATACATTTACTTTACGTCTCTACTACATTTAAGATATGCTTCCCTGTAAATGTTTAGATAAAGAGAGTCCTAAGGCTTCCAGTTTACTTATCAAACCCCAGAAAATTTAATAGGGCATATAATCTTGAAAATGCTAAGGATTACAGAAAATTATACAGAATTTGTATTTTTCATGTTTAGATTCATTATCAACAGTGTTAAAGCTAGATGTATTTCAACAACTGGAAAGTTAAAAACACAGACTCAGTGGTTTTTAATCGACATATACTGATGCAAGAGAATCCAATGAGCATTTCTTCCAAGCCTTTTGAAGCTGCTATTAGTTGCTCACAGAGGACAAGTATAAATATTTCCCAAATCAGATAAAAAACAGTGAAAGGAAAGACAAGAATTTTAAAAAACCAAACAAATCCCAACCCTAAATTCAAAGGATAAATCCCATAATATCCACGTAATTTTCTATGAAACAACAGCATAGGTTCTAATTGTTAAACTGAGTCTTGCAAGCTGCAATCCTGATCAACTCAGGTTTTAACCCATTTTTATAAAAATAAATTTTTAAAGAAATATGCTTAGAATGCATGAGATTCTCATATTCTGCAAGATTAAGCATAAATGCCGTATTAAAAAAGCCCACCAATGAAATATATATTGCATTCCTATATAAGGAAAATTAAATTTGTCTATAAATATATGGGTGTTCCATTTAGGTACTTTATGCCTGTGTGTATGCATTAATGCACATGTAATATAAGCATGAACAAAAAGTATAAAAATATACTATATTCAAACGAGTTGTTCTAGCAATTCTACCTCTGGAAAAACACACATAAAAGTGCAAGAAATTAATATGGTCACCATACATACACATATATTTATATGTACCCCCAGGATACATACAAGAGGAGCTGGAATTCATCTGAGGGAATTTTGAAATCCAGTCTTCTGGTTTTCATCCCAAATATTTATTTCATTTGGGCCTACGTGATAGGAAACCCTTCCTTTTTTATATTCATGTATGTTTTTGATAAACATAAAACTAAAATAATTCAGTGGTAAATTAGGCCTTGTAAAACTACATAGAAAGATGTCCAACAAGTAGTTTCGTGTCACTTTTCTTGATTTATGTTACAGATGTGTTTGTATTAAAAGACAAAAAGCTGAATTCTTTAACATTTTAGTATGAAAAAATATGTGCATAAACTAATGTGGGGTTTTTTTGTGATTGAACTTTATACACCATGTTCCATTTTGACTGAAACAGTGAAATAACTAGCATGTTGCCTCTCTGAAGCCGAAAGCAATTTCCTTTTCTAATTTTAGTTATGCAAAGCCTATGGGCATCATCAGCATTTAGTAATTAGTTTTATAATTACTGCTGTTTTGCTCACTGTCATTCAATTTTTCTTACAACATGGTCTGGGATTGAAACATCCCACATCCACAGCTGTGTAAATTGCCATCCATTTATAAGACAAAAAAAGTAACATTCAACATACATCATTATTCAGTCAAGAATGTGTTATTGGTACTTAGGTGATGCTTTGAGTACACAAGCTTCACAGTAAAATACAAAGAAAAATATATTTAAAACACTTAATAAATGCTACGTAAGACAGGAAAGTCTGGTAAATCTAAATTGGAAACAAAAGAATTTCCATTAAATGATATTTCAGATTATTACTGATACTAATGTCTGTTCCAAACATGGAAAAAAAAATATGTTTTTGTTTAAAGACATATACTGAGCTGAAAAACAGTTTAATTCAGAGTTGCTAATAGTGTAGTTTGATCATTATTGATACAAGAATTGCTAGACTGGTAACTAACTGCAAAGACATCTAATAAAGAATTACCTACCTTACATTTAGATATGACCTATAATACACTTAGATATGATACTCCAAAATATTTGACATCATTGACCAGTTAATTTTATGAATCCTAAAAATCCAAATGGGTTTCAGTATGACATATCTGCTTAAACACAGCAATTTTTCTTAAAGAGGTTATACCTCAGCAAAAGTAGAGATTGACTAGTATTCTTATGCTACTGTTTTAAAAATATTATGTCCCAAAATTTATATTTTAAATTTCTAATTTGAAATACTATATCAATTTTGATTTTTTAAATAGTAGAAATTTAACAGTCAAATAAGAATGAAAAATCAATATTTTCTCCTTAAAAACCCGTAATTTCTTCAGTGAGCAAGAAGCACTATACTCTCTAGAACGTGTATGGTTTACAAAAAATGATCATGGAGAGAAGGAAGTCCTGCAAAAGGTTCTGCCAATGTCAGCCAGCTACCACGGATGCCATCCTGCTGGAGCAGAGCTGTTCTCTGAGGGGAGCCACCTTCCCTCAGCAAGGGTGAGACCAGGGAGCCCCAGCACGAATGGGACATCAGCAGTGGGACGACTCATATTTGCCATTCCTAAGAAAGTATTTTTAACCTTATCCCCTATCCTTTGTCAAGCTTAGCTAGGAGAAAACAGCTGCCTGTAAACACAAAGGGCTAGACTGTGCTCAGCCCAGTGAAGGGATAAAGCAGATATGCTGCTGCAGAGGGAAAATTTAGGCTGATTGCCTTCAAGGATTTTTGCAGCGGTGTCTGCTATTTTATGTTTTGGGACACAGCTAAAGTCTTAAATTTTTTTTCAAGTGAGAAAATAATTTGAAACATTTTTTGCTACTTTTTTAGTGTAAAAAAAAAAATCTCAATTTAGAATAATTTTCAGGGAATATATAGCATTCAGTACGACCCAAGTCAGAAAATTCACTGTTTTCCCAAAGAGCAAAATTTTTAGACCCTTCAACAAACCCTGAAAAAAACCAACCGAACTCTTTGTCGCCAGTTACCTACAGAATATGAGATGAGATCCTCAGTCAAGACTCAGGCAACCACCACAGTGGATACTTAATGCTCCTGAAGAACATATCAGCTGTTCCTACCCTACAGATTAACAGTCACAGCCCACTCCACACCCCATCCCTCAGACCATCTAGAGCCCACAAATTGCCATCACGAGCCTCTCAACCTTATCAGTGCTACAGGCACAGATGCCAGATGCCCCTACAGAGGGTTACCAGCTCAGCTGTTCCACGGACACAGCCCAAAGCTCTCTGGGGGCTGCACACCCACCACAGCCCAGCTCCGGCCTCTGCCTCGCCAGCTGCACTCCCGCAGGACCACAGACTCCCTGAGGGCCACACAATGGCAAGGGTGTCTCTCCCCAGGGATGCAGGTCAGTCAGGAAATTTCTGATGCAAGAACGAAGTATGCCTTTGAAAGACTAATGCTTACACACTATACCAATAACTGGCTTTCATCTTTTTAGAATGTTTTCTCTTCATTTTGGAGTCTTTGGGAATTTTTCTTTTACTTTTTTTTTCCTTCGTGTATGGGCAAATATCATTACCACCTCTGTTTCCCTTCATTTCTTAAAAAAACCCAGAATGCACATAATTTTTGAGTAGAAGAAATAATTTCCATTTTTGAACCTCTGAAAAGAACCAGTTGGGGGACTATCTGGCTATACGTAACTAGATCATTCTTTCAGGGAAAAGCAAAAGAAAACGAAAAAACCCCAACCCAGGAACCCAAACACAAAATCTGTGAAATGAAAATTCATGTACTTGTGCCTCAGAGGTTTTGGCCTTCATTACCAAAACACACAGATCCACATACAAAGCTTTTTCATCTCTGAAATACGCAGCAACACTTTCATCGAAACCGCAGGAAACACACCTGAATAAAACCCGGTTATTTCTAACAGAACTGAAACATTGTTTGCATTGATACACCATTCAAGCTAGATGAAAAGCATGTCCTACTCTACATCTTCCACTTATTTGAATGACATGTTACACAGTATTTTAAAAAAAAAAGCTGCAAAATATTCTCTTCATGTGTTGTTCTGGGTAACTATTACTAATGTACGGGAATATAATTACAAAAAAGATATTTTAGAAGCTGGAGTTACTGATTGACTAGAGTCTATTTAGATGCCTATTTACATGTGGGGAGACGATTTTGTGGCAAAAAGCTGAGAGAGGAAGTTGAACTAACCCTCCTGCACTACAAACGTGGAGAGCTGCTTTGGGAATTCTGCCTGAAAGTACCCTCTTCCCTTCAGATGGATCCAGTAAAACAGTGCAAAGGGGGAATAGATGATTCAATAGTAAAGAAATACTGTCTGACGGATGGAGCAGATAACACAAGTTATTAGCTGTAGCACTCTTTTCTGCTAGCTTTTGAATACTCTCTGCAATATCATGTGCAAAGTATTTTGAGATCTTCAAATTACAATTCTCATATAAATGTGAAGAAGTAATATTGTACATTCCAGAAACCTCTTCATTCATAAAATATTCCTGACCATATGTCTGTAAACTAATAGCAATCACCAAAATGGCATGAAACATGGCACAAAAAAGTGTGAAAAATAACACATGACAGAGATCTGATACATCTTCAGGGAGAAGTTTCAGGGGAAAACACTCCAATGTCAGCAACATTCCGTGGCTACCAGAAATTTATTTCTTCTCATTTTGTCATTACCTATTAATCCCAACTATACTGACAGTAAAAGGTTAAAAAGGGAATAAATTAAGATTATTGTCAATCATTACATACAGAAAAATAATTAACTCAGTATGTTTATTTATCTATTTTTTGCTAGTTGATTAAATGAATGATTGATGACAGGTTCCCTGTTTTCTTTTCCTTCATTTTGTCAGTGTAAATGATCAGTATGAAACTAAATGGAGATATTAAATTGAAATTGTTAGAAGCATGAAATATACAGCAGATGGATCCAGATTATTTAAACTTTCTTGTTACTCTATTATAACTTAGTAAAATGCATTTATATATACACAAAGAACTCCATTAACAGCAGAAATAAACAGTAACCTGACTTACTTTCCTCTCAAATATTACATGTTCAGGCTTCTATTGTAAAAAAGAGTCTTTTAATAATTTTGTAGAGAAATTGTGCAAATGAATGCACTTATCCTATTTATCCTTGGATAAATATACAACTTATCATTGGATAGCTCATAGCTAACAGTTTGTGCAAAGATGCCAAAGCATTCTTAAATGCTGACTAGCGTTTTGAATAACACAACCCTAGTATATAGCTTCGGGGAAGATATAAGGGAAAATGTGGGCACGGTCAATTGAAAAATTGTCCTTTGGGTAACATGAGAGATGAGGAAAGAAAGTGAGCTAGAGAGTCAGTGGTCTCTTGTCTGCCCATAAGAGTACATTCAGTGTCCTCCCAGCAGAGAAATAATGAGTTAGCCCGCTGCATATGCAAGGATTTTCTTTTCTTACTCACTTCACAAACAAGAGAAGCAAGACCTAAGTTCTGAACTCACTCCAAATTTTTGAGGACAGATGAAATCCCAGGACTCTGAAGTGAGGACTGAAGCACAGTTTCCCCTGAACTGACCAAAAATTGCTGGCTGGGCTAGGAAAGTTAACTGAGTGCAACTGCATTTTTGAAAGTTAAAGGAATTGACCCAGAAGTCTGAGGAGACTGCTTTTATATGCGATTAAAAAGAAAATAAAATATCTTTCTCCCAGAGTGATTCACAGCGGTAAATGGTTGAGAGCTTGAAACCTTTGTCTGTTACTTACAGAATTTACTGTTGAGAACACAAATGAAGGAAGTCACTGGCAAAATCTGTGGCTTTCTTTCCACTTCTGAAGAAACTACCTGAGTCTGAAGCAGCCATTTTTTTGTTGAAGACAAGTCTCATCTCTTTCCACTACATGGAAATACTAGAGACAGCTGAGCTCAAATCATGCAGATAGTCTGAGTTCACTTAACTCTAATTTTGAACCAGGGGAAATCTGAATTCAGGAGGAATTATTTTCTTCCTATTTCCATACAAATTCTGACTTCAGTTAATATACTCTCTTAGAAATTAATTTTCCTCACAGACCCCTAATTTTTGCGCACAACAGTATCGGGATGGTAGAGGTGACTTTGAGGCAGGTCTGGGTTGAAGGGAACCACTTGTGTATGCTTAGGAAAGATCTATTAAGCTCACTCATTTTGGCTGTGCTGTGTTTTCCTTTGTCCAGATATGAAATTGATACCAAACATGACAATGCAAGGTGTCTGAATAAGACAGGTGTCAGACTGCAAGGTGTCATAAGGAACTTTTCAGACAACTCTGAACAGATTTTTTTTTTCTCAGAAATCTGAATTCTGTGGGTAAGATAATATTGCACTTCTACTATCCTGGCCCATTCAATATTATAACTGTGAAAGCCACTTGCCCCAGAAGATTACTTCTCCAGTCTCACCTTGTGGTGCCTGTTCTCTCTGTTCAGTTCATTCTATCACAACCTATTCCTAGTGAAAGAATTATGCCATTGAAACAAAATATAAAATCAAGGGTAACCTTCAGCATTCACAATTATTCATGAGAATTCACCTCTTGACATTGTTCAATCCTTATCAGCAAAAGGAATCCAGAACCACATCACAATGAGACAGACATTCATGTTAATTCCCAAAGTAAAAAAAAACCCGCCAAGATGACACGTCTATATTACATGGAAATGTATATCAAATACATGTCACTGGGTTAAACCAAAGAATATCACTTTGGAATAGCTACTGCAAGTTTTACTTTAGGTTTTTATGACACTGTTACTGAAGTATTGTGTTCAGCTGTGGTTTCCTCCGTTTTCAAAATATGTTAGAAAATTGGATAGGACTCAAGTAAAGCTCCAAGAGTGATTAGACTTCTAAAAGTCATTCCCTATAGTGAAAGACTAAGAAAGCTCAATTTATTTAGTTACTGAAAAGAAGGTTAAGAGGATCACAATACCTACATGTGGAAGAGATTTCTGACAGTAGGCAGCTCATTAATCTAGTGAAAAAGGCATAACAAGATCCAGTGTTTGGATGCTGAAGCTGAAATAAGACTACAAATGAGGCACACTTTTTTCACAGTGACAGTAATTAACCGTTGGAACAATCTGCCCAGGGATGTAGTTGATTCTTTATCATTTAAATGCTTTACATCAACATTAGATACTTTCCGAAGAGATAAGCCTGTGTCTCAAACAGATGCAGAAAATACTGGAGGAGGTTCTGTCTCAGGTCTGCAAGAAGTCAGCCTGTATGCTTATCAGAGCTGCTCAACATTGTACCTCAACAAAACAGTTCTTTGAGTGCTCTGCACTTCCAGGACAAATCACCTCATGGCCATCATACCTATCCTTTGCGTGCAGTTCAGTTCAGACTGAACTGACCCTGTCTCCAAAATTCACCTTCCTGTTTGACAAATAAAATGAGAATCCTCTCAATGCAGGTATGGACATCTTCACAGATCATCACATGCCACATTCACTGTCTGGCATAATCACTCTGGAGAGCAAACTACACCAAAAGCTGCCAATAAGTGCATAGTGTAAAGCTGTTTGAGCACTGACTTTTCCAGATGCTTCTACCCAAGGAACATCTATTGGGCTGACTCCAAGCTAGTGGTGAGTGAGTAAATACATAGCAAATGGCTTCTCATAGCTGCCAGTGTGTAAAATACAGTTCCTTTATGTTAATGAATTTGTTGGAGAATCAAGAAGCTCCATGGGGATGTTGAAGAAACCAACTACATCCAAATGTATGATTAGGTTAGGTGGGCTGCTAATTTTCCTTTCAGCTCCTTAGTAACATTCATAAAAGAAAACTTGTCCTTTAAATCTTCAGGATAGATGTTGGAACAAAAGAATAGCAGAGGAAAAAAAAAGTCCAGAGAGATAGAAATTACAAAGAGCAGGACAAGAAGAGTAAATAACAACACTGATACACAAAATATGCAGAAACAGCTGATGTATGGAGGTAAAGAGAAAATAGCACTTTAAGGTATTAAATAGATGACCAAAAAAAATTACCTTCAGAAGAACAAAATTAAACACCCTATTTATTCATCCCTAGGAAGGGATTGAAAGAACCATCTAAAATTAAAAAAAAAAAACAACCCCAAACTACGCACTTGGAAGGTTGTAGGAGGCTGTAAGTCCACTGAAAATCAATCAAACTTGGACTTGCCATACAATATACTTATTACAGGCTTTTTTAGATTTTATTAGAATACCTAGTTATTATATTTTTTTCTTTTGACACTTAAGAGATTTGCAATGGACTATAAAACCTTTAAAAATTACTAAAGGGAGGGGTTTTCTTATTATAAGATACACCTAATTAAAACAATATAACACAGAGATTCAATATAAAATGGATTAGCAATATTCCTCCTATTTGGTTTCTTCATTATCTACCCTGAATGCAAATCTTCGTGTTATTCGGAAAAATTTCTCCTCACAGACATGGGTTAAATTTCTAAATGGGTTAAATTTCCTTTCATTAAATATAGCATTCTTGCAAAGGACATGAAGAGAGTGTTATTGCTTAAGAACTGGACTCTTGGTCTTAGGACATGGGAAGAGGGCTCTATTTCCCTGCTCTTACACACACTTCTCATGGGATATTCAGAAAGTCACTCTTGGCTTTGCAAATGTGCTCAGCAGCTGCTTCTTATGATCAGATTACCAAAGTGCTGAAATCTTTTGAAAATCTGGCTATTTATTTTGTTGCTGAATAGGATCAGAGATCTTTTGAAATCTGGCTCCAGTTGGAGTACTGTGCTCTTTTGAAAAGCTAGCCCTAAATCTGTGTATGCCTCAATTTCTCTATTAGCATTATCAGCACTGTTCTGCATCAAGAGGATGAGAAACAGCTCGCATACAGAGTAATTCAAATTTGAAAGGGGATATATAGATGTACAGTTGCTCTTATAATTGTAGAAATACAATATGTACTTAGAAAATAAAAAAGCAGTTCCTGATTTTTCCTAACCTTCGCAGAAATGATTTTCTTTAAGATCTAAAGTGAGGTAATGTTGACAATGTTATTCTACTTGCTATAGGTAAAGTTTGGGAATTGTCTATGTATTAAAACGTGAGCAAATATATTTCTCTGTCTCCCTTTTATGATTATAAGTATGCATTTAACTACTTTATAGAGGACGAAATAAGATACAGAATTTTGCATGTGGTACCACCCCATGCAAAGCAATGCAAAAACAATTTCTATAGGATAAAAGTAGAATTCAAAGTCACAACACACACATGCTTGTGCAGATGCATTCAGCTAACTCCATGAGTAAGAATTATAGGGAATGATGAGCTCAAGCACTGAAATTAAGGTAAGAATTTTCTAACAGCTCCTTTCAGGCAGACAACACTGCCACAACTGGTATTTACCTATTTTCTTAGGCATTTGCCCTTCTTTCCTTCCATAGTAACAGAAAGTGCAGTATGACTAAACCCTTTGAAATTTAAAATAAAAATATTCACTTTGGCTTAAAAGCTAGCAAATAAACAGAAAAATATGTTTCTTAAGGGAGCTCAATATTTTAAAACAACACAAGTTCCCCAGCTGTGTAGTGATTCTCATTTTGCTCGTGATCTCGGGTAGATATAGAGGCTTACATGTTCTCTAAATTGTAAGCTCTACATGAAGGGTGTTCTTTAATTACTGACAGCTAATGAAAACAGTTTTTACTGATCTCTCTAATGTCCTGGGAAAGTCTTTACTATGGATTCATTGTATTCTACTTCATATCCCTGATTGAAATGGGAGACCACAAGAGCATAGGGATTTGGTGGAAACTCGATTTCCTTCCTCGGGCTTCAAAGAGAACAGTTGCAGAAATTAGGCTGCGTTGATAGTGTGGTCAAACTTTGGTCAGACTGTGGTTATACTTGCATATTATTTAGATATAAAATCACTGCACTTTGGTTTTTAAAACTGCTGGATCTACCTTCAGTATGTAAATCTTGCTCTGTTGACCAAAGGTATCTAATACCACTATTACATGAAAATAAATATTATTATTAAATCCATGCACTTCAAACTTCACTTCCAGGGCTCTCTTATTTATGCCAAATATTGAGACAGTCACTTTAGAAAATGCTAATAAATATACAACTGCAAACATATGATATGAGAAACATAGCTTTTCTACTTCAAAAAAAAAGATTTTGTGTTTTCTTTCATTTCATACAAAATATTTTCTTTGAGACATAATTTTTTACTTGTAATATAGAATGATGTAACTCTTGGTAAAACAAATATTATAAAAGCCCATTTAGTTACACTGCTTTATTCCCTCTAAGCACCCCTGTCTGGGTTTTTTTATTTGTTTGTTTGAGGTTTTTTTTAGGTTTCTGCTGCATTCATTATCAGTTGGTTAATCTATTTCTTCATACAGATGTATTTATTATCCCGGCAATAGATATCCCTCAACAAGATCTAAAAGCAGGATTCATTCAGTGGGAGATATATGGTAGAAGTTCACATGACCCAGAAAACCAATCAACTACAATAATAGAAGACTAAGCTCTATTGAATTTAGCAGGGCTTTATGTATGTCCTTACATTCTCTGCCCAGCTGAGGAGACTGAGGTATGAACGCTGTACTGAAACTCTTAAATCCAACCACAAGGTCCAGTTCCTCAACCACTTTCACTTGCAAAATGGTGCACTATGATATCAAGCTTGACTGAGGCAAGTCCAAAGCACTCTTCATAGCAAAGACACTTTCCTTCTGCTCAGAAAAGGGCGAATAAAAAGACAAATAAAAAGTTCCATCAGATATTGCAATTTGCAGATAGCAACAGCCTTTCTTCATTTTACATATCAAAAACTACAGCAGTGATTACTGTTCCTGATTACTACAAGCAAAAAGCAGAACAAGCGCTTTTGGCACACTGGATTCATTGCACATCTGTAATTGGCTAACCCCATCATGTGCATTATTTCAAAAAGTTATGTAGACTGCACATATAATTTAAGATATTCAAGCTTCTAAAAAAGATCACCTGGAGCTAAGCCATGCAACATAAAACATGAATGTAAAGATCATATGGAAGCATTTTATTAAGAGCTTTGGAAAAGAAGACTGTTATGGCACTGACTTTTATTCAGAAATTTCTACTGGATGAAAATCCATATCATTATAGTGACAAGAAATTAACTTGGTTTTAATGTGAACATTTTCCCTGGCTTATTTTAGTATCATTCCTAAGGTTGGAGCCAAAGCAACCATCAACACTGTACTCCTCCTGACATTTACCTCTGCAAGTCTGAAGCTCATGCTCTTGCCAAAACCCACTCAGTCATCAATACCATCAATGTTCTCAACCACGAATTTTAATTACAACACCCACCACCTTTTAGCAGGAATGAGGAAAGTATAGTCTCAGCTGAGGAGTAAATTTTTACTGACATGCTAAAGACTACCATACACAGAAAGACATGCACATTGAAAGGAGAAATAATGAAGTGAAATGTTAAGAACTTTGGGTTTCTTTTAAATATTAATATTTTTCACCAGATTGTTTTCATTACCAAGGCTGCATTAAAGATGCAAACATGTAGAGAAAAATGCAGGACTACAAAAAGGAGAGAGTCAGCCCTGGATGCTGAGTACAAGAGGAAGACATTTTGCATATTTGGGGTTTCAGATATGGACTCAAAAAAACCTCAAATGGCTAAGAATAATATACTGTATTAAAAGAACATAATGAATATGCAATGTTGACCAAATCATGGTAACAGCTCAAGAAGAGAAAGGAAGATGAACTGCAGTGTAACAGAATGGAAATACAATAGTTACTGTGAGTGAGAGAAAAGACAGTAAAGTCACCTTTTCTATTTCCTTGCTCTTAAAACACTTACTGTTTGGTTCTTTTCCTGTTTAATTGTTAAGTTTCAAGGGGGAGTTTTAGCAATAAACAGCACTTCTAGTGACTGACATCTGATTGACAACATTTTAGAAAAAGTATTAATTTGTTATCAGCAATAAATATTTTGTGACTCCATAGAAGTGATGGATAGAACTTTTTGTGGTACAAATAAAGCACCATGAGAAAGTAAATCATTCTATCATTTCTGCTAGCAGAACTGGAATGATAAGGTAGGTTCATTTATGCCTTGTTATGTAAAAAAAAAAAAAAAAAAAAAAAAAAAAAAAAAAAAAAAAAAAGAGCTGAACTTGAAATGCTGTTCCAGTTATTTTTTTTCTGTTTCACAAAAAACCAAAACATTTCAAAAAGTCTTTTAACTCCAGTAGCCTAGCATTTAGAACAGCAATGAAAAGATTAAAATAATAATAATAATAGTAGTAGTAGTCATAGTAGTAGTAACAATAAAAATAACAACGACATTCTAATACTAAAACAAATAAATTTTAGGTTTGATTTACTAAGCTGCATAGATCGTGGTCTGTGATCCGAACATCATAGTAATTTGAAAATTTTAAATCAGCATTCAAGCCATGTTTATTCCCAGTTTCTTGACACTCATATCCAGAGCAGTTTCTGTAGAAAAAAACAGAAACTCCTTTCTTAATAGTAACTTTCACTTCAATCCACTTTCCAAGATCAATTAATTATACAGTTAATGTGTTTCACTTGGTTCTGCCAATATAATGTTCTTACAGTATTTTAAAACCATAATTGTTATGAACTAGGACACCAAATGCCTTATAAATACTTCAGTATACGATGCATATCCTAGCTAATTGGACTTGCAATTTCAGAGATTTAAACTAGGTTTGTTTGATAAGGACTACTTTCCATTTATCCATGTTTGTTGAAAAAATATAAATAAAAATATCTTTTATCCCTTTTAGTGCAGGAAATTTCCCAATATTTTGCCTACAACTGCTTTGAGGCTAAAACAGCTCAATACTACAAACTTCCCATCATCAGCACTTGCAAAGTATGGGTTATCCTAAAAACTGTATCAGTAACCTGAACTCGAAAGACTTGTAGAATTGATTCTGTACAAGCAAGCACTTAAATAAAACTTATCAAGTTCTGCCTTTTCTGCATCATTAGAAGTTTTATTATATCTTACTGCTAAAGAGCCTATACTGTTGCCAGAATTATTTCACATTTGTAATTCATGTAAACCTATTTTTTCTTGAATTTTTCTAATCCCATTAGATTTTATTCTTAATGTCTCTACTTGTCTTTGCCAGCATCCTGCACCTCAGACATTCCAGTTTATCTTGCTATATATTTCCCTTTAATTTGCAAAGTCTTCTATAAATACATATGCACACTTTTTCAAATTAATTATTTTACTGTCATTCTGGAAAAGGATGCAGTTTTAGAGTTTTCAGGTGCAGAGGAAATTATAATTTCATAATTTTTTCTTTAGAGGTTCTAGTCAACTTTTATTCTAATTTTTTCCATCAAAATTTTTCCTTGCAATCAATTTCACCCATAAGTTTCCTGACCAGGCAATTAGTCCCTCCAATGCACTAAGTATACTGGTTGACACCTTCCTCCATTTGCCAAATTTGAAGTCAATCAGGTCGTGATCACTCGTCACCAGGCAACCACCAACTCTTAGTCCCATATTCAATTCATCTTGTCTATGACAATGAGATTCAAACAGAGCTACCTCATTTTGGGTCCCATATCTTTCATACCAAAAAACCATCAATAATTCTCACAGAGAACATTTATGTTTCACCAGTGACCTCCTGAAATTTTCAGCACTTGGTTTCTGTTGCATTCAAACAACTATCATCTTTAATCATGTAATCTGTTTATCATGTAATAGGTCGAAGATTAAGGTACCTGCTCATATGGCTGCACTGCCCCTATGGCCACATAAACAAGTTTACAATGGACAAACATCATGTTTACAATCAGTGATTGATACTGATATATAGTCAGAGCACGATAGAGGCCTATATATAAACAGGGATCAGATTCTCATAAGAACAATGCCTGCAAGGCAGGGAGAAATAAATTACAAGGCTGTAAAGAATTCTCCAGCACAAGAGCAGACATTCTGTGCAAAGGATTTGGATCTGAAGACCTTTTTCCTGTCAAGGAATACCACCAATTCATCTGCATTATTCTGTTTTCAGCAGATCAACTTTTTCACACAAACTTTGAAAAACAGTGTCTTAGGCCAAACACACTGAGAAAGTAATTCTAACTTTGCCCTTATAGATGGTTTCCCTGAAACAGAATTGGGTAGGGGTTCAGAACAGAAGGCTGGTCTTACTGGAAGGCTTGTGGGTTTTAGCAGGGAAAGGCATGCACTATCTTGCACTTCCTGCTCAGAAGACATCACTCAATTTAAAATACAAAAGGCTAACAACAGGTAATGTTATTTCAAGTGTTTCCACAATGAGATCATCCTGAAGAGAACAACATATTTATCTCTTATAAATGCATATATATCTAGCACAAAAATTATTAGAAAAAGATATTTAAATTAATGAAAGTAATTCCACTTGACATTTGGGATAACAATTACCATACTTTCCAATTATCATTACTGCTTATTTTCTTTTCCAGAGAATTCAAAGTGCTAGACTTATTTCCTCAACGCCAAGCCCCACAATGTGATATGACATCAAGTTCATTTTCAGCCTAGACTTACACACTTTGTTTATTTTGAGAATGGAACCTTTGAAAAACATGATAGTTTGAAGGAAAAAAGTGTAATTTTTTTTTAAAGCATATTTTGTCTTCTTGTGTTTATCAGTTTTTTGTAACCTCTCTACCAATGCAGACTTAAAGTAACACTGAGTGCTTTATGGCAAGGAACTTTTGAGAGGTTTATTTACTTACACTGCACAGGAGCAATTTGGACAAGAAGTATTTCAATACACCACAAATACTTTTAAGAGCATCTGATTTCTCCTCCTATGATATATATCAATTCCAGAACGCAGATGTGTAAAACTACCTAATTGCAGAACATGGAACACTAAAAGTAGAGATGGCTAAACTAAAAGTGACATTCTTTACACAACCTACCAGTCAGTCAGTACTATTTACTGAAGTCCTTTTTCATTCCTCAGCTACAATCTCACTCATCTCTTCTCTTAAAGCAGAAGTAAGAGTTTTTTTACCTATGCAATATAAAATGTAAAGTTTTGTCTTAGAAAAAAAAATTATAAACCCATTTTTAATTTGACATACCTAAAGTTGTCTTATATATTCTGGTTTCCACATGTCACATCATCCAACAGGAAATAAGGCTTATTGCCTTGCAAAAACACTTGTATCTCCAAAGCCAGAAATTAACACCTCACTTCAATTAAAAAAAAAAAAATTAAAATATGATAACTATTTCAATGTCATCATAGCAAATTTCCAGGACAAGGGTTTGCAAAATTAGGCACAGAGTGCAGGATTTAATTGCTGCTTCAAAAGAAACAGAAATTGTAAAAGCTGGGAACTCTGTTCAAGGCAAAGGGTCACAAGTCTTCTTTTTATAGTGACAGAGGTCCTGAGTCAGAACCAAAATCCCAAAAATTATTACTCAAAACCAAAATACACAGCATGACTTTATGTCAGCCAAACACATTCAACACACCAAAGAACATCACTGTGCCTCACGCTCCTCCTCTCCCTTCCTCTTTTCACTACAAAAAAAAGAAAAAGAAGGAAAAACATGTGGCTTGGCAAAAAGACCCACAATATAGTGGAAAAGAACATGAAAACTTACATGGTCTTTGAATGCTTTGAGAAACAGTTTGTACTAAAAGTGCAATGAAATCTGAAGTCAATAATTTGAAGACAATATTCTAAAAGACAAAGGTCCTCACAAGAGTTTGATGTTGGAATAGGACTACAGGGCCTAGTATCAAAATGCACAAGAGGATTTCAAGTGCCATGCCACATAAAGCACCACTTCCTGGCTGAACACACAGCATATCCTATGAAAATACTTCCATTTCCACATAACTTTCAGAAAACTCACATTTGAGTTCAAAAAAACTGATCAGCATCTCATTTACTGCTGTCCTCAGAATATACGCCAGACTCGGAAGAAAGACTTTAGAAGGATGGAAACAGAGAAGAGTAGTACTGTTATTTATAACACATTGTATGTACTATCAAAGACAATTTTATTCCTACTGACTATAAGTAACATCTTGATGTTACTTTTCTTCCATACAGAATCATATCCTGGTCTTTAAGAACTGTCTTTAAGCTCATCTGCTATAAGTTGTGTGTATATTTGTTTGTAAGGACTGAGACTTCCTACACACAGAAAGCCTTAGACAATGTACTAAAAGAAAAATGACTGAAGTCTGCTGTATTAGAGGATGGAAATTTTTTCCATTTTTAGCAAATGTCAAATTATTGGCTACTGCTTCTGAGATTAATAAAAGTTATAATGGTTTCTAGATCGCCTCTAAATAAAGATTACTATGAATGGAGAAATGATTTACCAATAGTCACCACAATGAGATTTCTTTAAAGGTTACAATCATCAGTTATTTAGTTGAAACACTGCTGAGAATGCCTGGTCATTTCTTGAATAATGCATAATGTTCATTGCAGATTTGATCTGTATTATAACAATACAGATATTTCTAAAATAATGGAGAAAACTATCTGTTCCTTTCCAATTGCTCAAGATATTTCCATGAAGTAATTGACTCTGAAAATATTATATGGAGTTACCTGAGTTCTCATTTGCAAGCACAACTTGTAGTGATCACTACACAACAGGCATAAGAAAACAAACTCATCAGCCTTTACAGACTTCCAAGAAAAGCTGTGATAAATACAAGGCAGAGTAAAGCACCTCCCTGAAATACTAAATTAAAATTATTAAATTGCTGTACAGTACTGGAGGACAAATTTAAAACAAAGCTTTTAAAATTAATGACTAACACAAGCAGACCAACACATTTGGGGGAAGAAAAAAAATTGCAATTGCCTACACAATGTAAGTACCTCTCAAATAATTTTCCAAATATCTTTAAGTCTATTCAGAAGATTGCTTGTGCACATACAAAGTATAATGTCTAGTGTTTTATTGTAGGTTTATCAACCATACTTCACATGAAGCTGCAAGCTATTTATGTGAGCTTGTTTATACATATGAACTTCTTCAAGGGCAGCAAAAAGCAACCTTAATAAATGAAACTGAATTTCTTTTGATGTAATTTCATGAATGTTTGATCAGAATGTGTTAACAGGTTTATATGTAAGGAGAACTGGTGAAGTCATAAAATATACCTGTACTATATAGTTAAACCTGCTTATGGGGAATTATACAATGAAACACTCTTTCATCAAGCATTGTTTCTATATACTGACACATAAACAATACAATCCTACTTAGTATAAAGCTAAGCACCCCAAGCAGAAGGAAAAAAAGTCAAAACCCCTTCCTGAGCCCCCACACCCCTTACACCTAAAGGAATGAGAACCACAGCACTAGATGGCTGGAAGGGCAGGGTTATTCTACCAGATAGGGTAAAGAGACATTAAATGTTCCCAACTCTTTTATAGGGAGAAACATTAATCCAGATCAGACTATTTATGCTGTTGCCGAAGAGTAAGATTTTCTCCTTAAAATTCTTTTCTTCATTAGAATCTTTGCACAAAAAGGAAGATTCAGTATTCAGGTATATATTCCAGAAGAGGATAATGAAAAATAGATCCCAGATACTCTAGAAATATACACAGAGATCGGCAGAGCTCAGGCTTTCAGTAACACAGGACAGCTTGTAGAAGCACACACATTGCACAGCAGAGTCCACTTTACATCTAACTTGAAATACTGTTTAACTGCCTGAGAATAAACTCTCATCCTGCAAAAATGGGGAACATTTGCATATTATATCAGAAGCCTAATGAACCATGTTACACTCATGCCCTGGATGATGTAATTATTGCCTTTTCTTCTCCATGAGGATTATATATGATGTGGCAGATAATATAAATTAAATATATGAAATGATGGAACTATGTCCAGCTACTAAATCCTCAGCTCAAAACTGCGTTGGTTTTTGCCCTCCATGCCTCTCTATCCATTGAAAATTATAACTTTCCTTAAATAATATCACTTCCTTTAAATGTAAAAGCAGGTAAAAACCCTATATACATTCTATCTAGTTTAGTGTAGATTAAGAGTTCATTGTTCAGAATTTGTGGAAAAAACCTGAAGTGCTCAAATCTCATATGCCTCTTCCAAAAATATGCTTCCTTCAAAATGTGAGATCAGTAGCTAAAAATAAAAGAGTGTTTTCTGTCCTGTCAAAGCCAGGACACCCAGAAATCCCAGGTTTGTTAACCTTGATTTCTGTTATTGCAACTTACGCCTTAATTAAAAACACTTATCAGACAGAGATCTCACTCATCCAGATGGGTAACCTAAATTGACAAAATAATAAATTACAAAAAATGTTCATGTTACCCAGGTCATTGGAAAGACTATTTAGGAGCAACATGCACATAGCCTCTAGTTTGTGGCAAGTCACATCTAAAACATTGCTTTTGCTGCCCAGCTGCTTGTTTGAGCATTAAAAGAGGGAATTTAATACTGAAAACAGTCTATTTTGTTGATAGATGCCTACTGGCTCAGAAGTCAAAATAATTTCTATAGGTATTACAAGAGGATAAATAATATCCTAGTCTCTCACCTGAAGATTTAAACATTTGGATGTGATGCTTTCAAACTCCAGAAATATGGGATTCTACCTTTAAGGTATAGCCAGAAAATTAAGACCTTGTGTTCTCAAATCAAGGAATAATGCCATGTTCCTCTCAAACACAACCTTATACAAAATACTACAACAAAGCAACACAATAACAGCTAAATAACTTCAAACAATTCAGTCTACATCACCCAGAAGCCTTACAGCTGTAATAGTTACATTATAGATTTGTTGTTAAATAAAAAATAATTAAAATAAGAGGTTTATTTCACCTTCACATGGTGTCTTTCTCATGCAGACCTCAGATTTCCACATTTGAATCCCTTTAAAGGATTTGATATGCAGGGAAAGAAGAAAGGATGAAGGTAAAAATTTCAATTTAGAGGTTACTGAAGGCTGCCATACTCTATAGTACACAACATATTTACTCCATACCTTTTACTGATGTATTAGGTGGAGGTCCTTCCATCCTCAAGTTCCATGGAGGATCACCTTGATTAGCAAAGTCCCTCATTTTCAGATAGCTAATTGTAAGTCGGATGATGGATGCCTTGTCAAGCTGGCTGGTAATGGCTGCAGGCAGTGGCAACAACTTTGCCAACTCATAGAATTCAAAATTCTCCTTTCCCCGGCGAGAGCGAGCAGCATCTCGGGACTTTTCCTTCCTCAAAGCTTGTAAACTGAAAGAAAATAAACAAAGTAGGATATTCATCAGTATTAGTGTTCTGTCACATTTAACCAATTTACTTTTTCACTGCTGGTCTTTACAAATTACCACGTTTTCAAAATGCTGTTGCACACAGATTTACAGATTTCAGGATATATAAAATGTTACTCCATGCTTGAATGATTAAAACTAATGACAATATTTGAGTTTCAGTAGTAGCCAACATATGTAACTACTCTTAACTCACTTCAGCCACTTTCTTTTTGGCCTGCCTTTCCTTTGTCTGCTGTCAGTCTCATGAAAAAATTCCCAAGAATACTGTGTATACGTGGGGTTTATCTGTCTAGGTGCCATTGCTTCTTCTGACTCACTGTAAGACAATTTTGCCATAACTTTTGTCAAATTCTGACTCTTGGGAGAAGGTTAAAAGATGATTCAAGTATTTGTCACCTCTGACAGGGGCTGCAGTGCAGCCAAGATGACCAAACAAGTTGTACAGTAACTGCTAAGACACAGAAATTTAAGTCTGGCATAATACTGTAAAACTTCCTGTGTTTCATGAAGCTGTTCTTTAGGAGTTGTTCAACTGTCTTTGCAGAGGAAGCATTTAGTGGGGTGAGAAAGCTGTTAATACAGTTATGTGATTCACATTTCTGACTGTAATTCACTACCACATTCATGGCAGACTGACCACTTTTTGATCAGAATGGACCTTCTGCTTTACAGGAAGCATGGAAATGCAAAGACACTCATTTAGTCCTGTTGCATAGATGTATCCCTTGCTGCCACCAATACCGAACACACAAAGATAACTCAGATTTTATTCCTGGGCTATTTTTTTAATTGGTGCAAAACTCCTGAATGCAGTGTGATGACAGTGGTTAACACCTGGGGGCTTTTTTTACTTTTTTTCACAGAGCAAAGTGTTCAACCTCAGGATATTATAAGCTTCACAATGCATCTGCCTTGATGGATACAGGTTGGTGCTGATGCTAGAGCTGGTGTCTGTCCATCATTCTGCAAGGTGAGTAGAAACTGTTCTTGTACCTCATTAAGGGTCTATCTTTCCTTAGCTTCACTTGTTTACCTACTAATTTGATGAAGTTAAAGCCACAATTCCATTAGCTAGTCATTGGTTTACCACAGAGCTAGAATACAACCAGTGTATAATGGAACAACAAATGCTTCTCTCAAGCTTCCACAACCCTTCCTAAAACCCTGGATTTTATCAACAAAAAAGTCATAATGGCCAGATCTACAAAAGCATTCTGACATATGACGTAAATCAGTAGAACTGAGGCATGCAGATATAACAACATGAAGCTAAGAGCTCTATTTACCTGTTTTTCTAATCTGGGAATAAACTACAGAGTTTCTCTTTTTTTAATATTCTTAACCACCTGCATTTTTGTAGCCATCTCTGCCACTTCAGACTGGGAAGGGCATATGAGCTAGGCCCTTAACACACAAATGAAATCCCTCCATGACAGTTCCCTTAGTAATGTTAACACATTACATTACCTATACAATTCTATACCAATAGCAATTATATTTAAAAAGACAATCTGGCTAAGAAATAGGAAAGGTGAGATAAAGATACAGGAGAAAAGAGCATGTCCTTACCCACAGGCAGAGATACACAATCCTACTGAATGACACAGTAAAGTACATACTTAGTTTTATGAACTCTATATAGAATGCTAGCACATTGATTTGTAAATTATATTCTAGGAAAAATGTACCTGAAAAATGAGATTTCACAATGCTCATTGTAGATTCATCTCTATCCAATTTCAAATTTTAAATATCTACCATCAAGGATGTGGAAAATCCCTCAAAAGATGCATTAAATATAACAGATGGAAGTATTTGATGTATACACAGAAATATGGGAGCTAGAGCTCTGTGAGGTATGAACTGTCCAATTAATTCCAAGGAAGTAGTATACCCTCTACAAGTTAAACATATACAACAGCAACATAAGAAAGGCAGGCAAATGTCTCTGCACAATTGCTTCCAAGTGAAAGCTCAATTTCATGGCACAAGACGTGGCCTTTTCTGCCTGTCACCATCTTTTTTTCTTTTTCCCAGAAGCCAAGTCTGAGAACTCAAGTCCCCAAATCAAGTTAGCAGAAGAAATGAGCTTATAGATCTGTTCTGCAAGGTTGCATCAAGAGGGTCACACCTTCTTTCCAAAGCATTTAATTATACCCCTATGTAAGAAGGGAGATTTTTGGAGATCCCTATTAAAACAAATCAGAAAATTGCAGATCTCAGCAACTTCTGAAACTCAAAAGTGTTAGAAATTGGATAGTGATAGAATATTCCTTAGAAACACCAAAGTCTGAATCCACAGTTTACAAATCCTGTAGAGGTTTCAGGAGACTGCTGAAACTGACTAACATATTGGAACGTAAACTTATGTAAAACATTACTGGATCAGTAACAATTTGCAATGGAAGTCAGTTAAGCTGAAAAGTGAGGCTACCTGTGCCGGCAAACAGGATGATTGGAAAGCCACCTATGTGTATTCAAACTTAAACAACAAAAAAAAGTGGAAGGGATGGGGAGCTGACATGATAGAAAAAAGAAACTCCTGAGAAATAGTATTAAGAATAACTCACTTTTTCTCCCAGCCATTTGTTATATTGTCATTTGTGGAAGCTTCATGGGGTGAATGAAGTCAAGGAATTTGTAACTTGGAGTATTCCTCTCCTGGCATCCGTGCCATTAAGCCCAATTTAGAAAGTGTGTCTGCTGATATGTGCGCACAAGTCCTAATTTCTACTCTATGTAATTCCACTAGGGAAATACACTGTACTGTTGGACACTGCAGTTATGCTGATAAAATGGGTCCTTAATTTGGGAGCAGTGATTTCCTCAGCAGGATGCAGGAATTCATTAGATACAACCTAAACATGGCTGTTAATCCTCTCTGGCACCTGTGATTCTGATAGGCAACATCAGCTGCATTGTCAGATGCTCTTAATAAAGCAAAGTACTGGCACTAATAATCCCAGAGGATGCTAGAAAAGAGGAGTGTGAAGTTCCCAACAGAAAGCAGTGGGTGCTGACACCGGACCAAAATTCATCTCGGTTCCTGTCATATGACACTGGGACTAGAGGTTGTTCTTGGAACATAAGTGAATTTTTTAAGTATCTGGCTGCAAAAACTTAGAAATACACAGGCTCTTCTGCTAATAAGAAAAATTGAAGTGTGGGAAGCTACACACGTTTACTAAGTGGATTTCAAAAACAGTCAGAAAGCACTGAGAAAGCAAGCATCACATGTTTAAGAGCTCTCAAATGACAGAGAAGATCCCCCAGCAGACAAGCAGATCTACATATAATATCCACAGTACCAACAAGAGAGTAACAGTGGGAAATACACCCAAGGGATATAAATATTGCTCCCTCTTTGCCTCCTGTGGAGAAGGGGTAGAAGCTAAGACAATTGGATAAGGGTGCATCACTGTACAATGTAAAAGGATGATGTTGTCATACAATGGTGAAACTTCATGCATTCCCTTAAGAAGACATTTCTCATAGAATTTCCATATACAGAGTCCACTAAAGAAGACTAAGAGGTTTCCAGCTGCTAGCTCCTGATAATTCTGAGAAGCAGTACCATATAAACAGGATATTTAATGGCTTGAAAACATGCTATTTTAGATATGGTTTCTAAAATATATTTTATTTTTCATTTTAGGGCCTTTCCAGATGGACTGATATAAAGGGGGTCTGGTTTTTACAGATGAAAGGGTACAATAAATACTACCATATAATTCTAAAATGGTATACATGACATTTCTAAAGTAGATTTTCTATTGAAGACACAGCAGATGCAGAAGACATGATAATATGGTGTTGCATAAAAGTTTTATTGGTACTCATAACTCACTTGTGATTTCATTGTGCTTGTGGTCATTCCAAGCTTAACCTGCTCCATATTTTATTTCACATAATTTTATATACTTTGCATTCATAAGCATATACATGCATCCATATCTGTGTGCACACCCACAACCTTCACTTGCCTGACCAATTGACATCTGTCACTTTAAAGCTGGGACAATCACAGATCCTAATTTTTGCAGCATTTAATGGCAAACATGTTACAGCATATCAACAGATACACTGACCTAGACAAGGATTTTTTAGCATATGTTCACAGAATCACAGAATATTCTGAGCTGGAAGTGACCCACAAGGATCATCAAGTCCAGCTCTTAAATAAACGGCCTAGCTGGGGATCCAGTCTGTGATGTTGGTGTTATTAGCACCATGCTCTTACCAACTGAGCTAATCTCAGGGTCATTACAACACCTCACTTCTGTGTCTCAGTTTGGGCACTAAGAATCAGTGAAATAATTTTATTATGTGGATTTGCATTTTGAATGAAAACGGGAATGGTTTCAGTTACAAATAATTTTTGCTTACAATTTCAAAATATAGAGCTTGGAAAGAGGTGCTTCACAGACTTGCCCAGTTTTAGAAAGGCAGCTCAAATTTACATTTCACCTACACTGTTCCCTTAAACCTGACGCAGGCAAGACCCCCCAAGCAGAGCTGCTCAGAAATATCGGCCTCCCTCTGCTCAGCCCCGTATAACAGCACCGCTGGGATTTACGGTACCTTCATTGGACTTGTCACAAATAGAGATTGGATTGGAAGCAACGGCCATAAAACAAGGTTTGAGGGACAGACAGACTGCTGAGCTCGAGATATAGGGGCTTGAGCCAGTGGACAGCTTTATCTGTGGTGTGCTATCATCGTTATTGCTTATTTCCACTCACAAGTATGTTTCCATTCACTTTTCTGCTTCACAAGCAGACAACTACGGCAAACTCTCACAAAGGATGCACAGTATTTTTGAGAATGGCATTGAAATCCTCCCTGATTTCAGTAGAAACTTTATAAATGGAAAAGTATACCAGAACAGAGCGCTTTTTCTTATATTACTAAACATTTTCATACTCGTTAACCCAGCTATTACTAAACACTAGTGAATTTCTTAAGTCCCTAACAATGATATGGATTAGTATCAGCAACTCCAGATATAGTATAAAAATAGCACTTAACATCTAATAATGTTTATAACAGGCTTTATAGAGAATGAAGCAATATGTCTCTGTGTGTATTTTTCTATTAGCCTAGTCTTTTAAAGTCAAGGATCAAAAGGTCCACTATAAACAGTATCCAACTCTCTAAAGGACAAAGTCAGTTAAATATTATAAACATTTCACAGAAAAGAAATCAGATATAAGGAAAGGATATGCAACATTAGAATGTGCAATGAATCTACTACAAAAAATTTGGACTGGAGATAAGTGATCCAGCCCCCTCAGGCCTCTGAAAGAGACTTTAAATTATGTATGTCCCTCTATGTACAGCGTTTCCTAATATAAAGAACACAAGTAGACTTACTTGCTATTGAGCATAGTTCTAGTATTACATAAAGCAATAAATTTATGCTGCTCCTGAGTCCAGAGTTGTGCATTTGTGCAATTCAATGAGTTACACCAGAAAGATCCTTTTATATTTTTCTTACTTTGTTCCATCTTAATATGATGTGACATAATATTATCACACTTTGGACATTTTTGTATTTAAATCAACTTTTGGTCCCTTCCTCTTTTATTAATAACTTCTTTACATAATTTTTGTATTTACATAATACAATGTAGTAGATGATTATGAAAATTTGACTAATACAAATGTTTATACATTCTGATCTATTACAGGAATAATCGGTTATCTGTTCCCTCAAAGCCACATCCTTCAGAATCTTTTCTGGGGCTTCAAGCTGACTGGTGAAAACAATGAGGGCAGTTAAGCCCATTTAAAACAAGTACATTTAAAATCTGACTCTTAATGCCTAGACACTTCATTAAGATAATGTCCTGCTCCACCTATAGGTTATCACCCATAAGCCATGTTCTGTCATATAAAAATCTTTTTTCATATCGCTGATGTCATGGAACAATTAAACTTCATGAGAAGTTCAAAGAATGGAATAGCATTAATATTTATATAACCCAATTATTTGGAATATTTATTGATTTTTATTCTATATGACTTTTCTTATTCCTGATTTTTTTTTCAAAAGTTAATAGTGGCATTTCAGAAACAGTGTTCAATCCAATGGATATTAATCTGAACAGCAGTGCACATTTTCAGACTCCAAAACAATTATTTAGACTGTAGGAAAGATGAAGGAAGTAAAGCTGACTAACCTGCACTGCATAATTGCACATGTTGCAGTTGAAAAGACCAGTTTTGGAAGTCAAACATCACCATTGGTGGTAGCATGAGCCTAAGGCTTGTTATTATAAATTTTTTTGTTATTCTGTTTTTCTAAAGGTTATGCTCTAGAGAGTTCACAAACACGCATGAAACTGGATATTTTTTCAGTATAGTAGACACAAAATACAAAAGAATGAAGCAAGAGAATTAATGTTCCTGTAGACGTAAATTAAAAGAGGAAAAATCCTCTCTCAACCTTCTAAGACTAATTCAATTAGTTCTGAAAAATTGATAATGAAAGTATGTTAATATGTTTACCTCTAATTTCTACACTACATTTTGCCATCTTTGGGGATTTCTTTTCTTCTGAGACAACTTTTTTACTTGATATTTTCTCCCTTTCTTTGCTTTTCCTTTTTTCTTTCTGCTGTCCCATTCACAGATTTTCTTTTCACAAAGATTGTTTCTGAACTGAGAGTACAAGAACTTCAAGACTAATAATAACAGTTACAATGTTTAAAAGAGGACACTACTTTTGTGAGGGGAAAAACTTCCAAAATCAAAAGCCACATTAAATTTTACCTTCTTTCTTTTTAAGTAGATCTGAGAAGCCAGACGGCAGATTTTTATGGATTTTTCTACATGTTTGCTTAGGAGATCCGAACATTGCTCAGTCTCACTATTTATCAATTAGTCTAGCATGCAGCCTCAAAGGAGAAAGGTCGACTCGTATTAAAAATTCATCCATCAAAAATTCATCAAAGACTTCAGCATTTTAACTTGTGAACCTTTGAACACCTACATACTTGTCAGATCTGTGGTCATAGTTAACTGGAATCTATAGTTACCACAGTGCCTGTACTTGCTCTGACACGAACTGCATGAAGAGACTTTCAGGTGAAAATGCAGTACATAGCCAAGTGAGGCAGACTGCTTCCTCAAACTGCTCTTTTCATCAGGCAAAGGATATCAAACATCTGACTAAGTTCAAAGTCAGTAAAATCGGACCCTTTCAATAACCAAACACTTTTCAGGGGAGCTTATTTTTGCCCCACCATAAAAAAGCACCGTTTTACAGGTAAGAATTTGCCAAAAAGGTAAATTAACCATTATCTGATATTATCATCAATGGCCTGGTCCACAAATTAAAGCCATTTAATGCTGTCTAAGAAAAAATAATGTTTTGAGACTTTCTTTAATGTGTGAAGAAAGCTGTACAGTATATGCTGGAAGTTAAAGCTGGAACCTTCAAGTTCAAGGTAAAAACTCTGCTGCTTAACTAATGCACTGCTCATAGCTGTCATCATTAATTTATGTTAGCCTCTGTAAACATCAAGAGTATAATAGGCCAATTTCACAACTAAATATAGATGCACATTTTGCCCTTATATAAATGGCAGATTGCTGCTGTAGATCATCACTGCAGCAACACGTCAGTAAAGATGCACTGTTTGATGGTCTGATGCTCACACAATATATAAAACCAGTTGTAATGGTTGTTTGGAAGCAAAGTGTAACATAGCAGCAAAATTTCATTTGTTCCACAAACTCAGGATATATTAAGCTTGGCTGACAAAGACTGTTTGATGTGCTAAATCAGTTTGACCTTCATTTTTGCTTTATATTTCTCATTTAACACATGAAATGACCATTATTTTTTCACCGTATAGGAAAATATCACAGAACTGATTTCTATTAAAACCTTTCTTTTCCTTTAGAAAGAAAAAAATACATTTTGCCAAAAGTGCTTTAGCAATTATTGCAAAACTTATGAAAAATAATACCTATTAAGCCAAGCTTTTTATTATATCAATAAGACTTGAGGTTGGTTTTTAGGGGTTGCGGTTTCACAGAAGAAGATCCTTTTATTTTAAATATGTAAACATATTCAAGGAAAAGGTTTGTGTATGCTTGAACTAATCATTAAACTGAATGTTTTATCACCAATACGTACCTCTGTTGAACAGTATAAATAACAGGATTTAGTTTCAAAGTGAGTCATTAAAACATAATAATGGGAACATGGCAGGTTTTTTAAGGATTACAAACTTGCCATCCTGCACAATCTTTTAAAACTAATGCACACCTCGATACAGAAACCATTAAGTGAGCTGTGATACACTAGTTCAAATCCAAATTCTACAAATAGAACACTAGTGTTTCGATCTTTTTTTTCCTTCCTATGTTGAACTAAGCAATTGCCAGCCTCCTGATAATAGAGAAACCGCAGTTTTATCAAGCAATTTTGCAGCACCCAATAAACAGCACTTTACCTTGGAGCAACTTGTACATTTCACACCTTAAATTTCTATTTACCAAATCAGCTAATCACTTCACAATTGAACTTCTCAGAACAAAAAATTATCAATTAAAGTGGTTGAAACTCCTGCAAATTATCATTTAGAAATGAAGTAATTGCTTTCATCAGGGCAGAAAAGCCCGCCAGAACAGAAATGTCACTTCAGATTAGTGTTCTCACTCCTGAAGCTATGGATGACACAGCTGATATAAGACTAAATGCCAAGACCAATCAATTGCTTTTGTGGCTCTGTTCTGAGCTGCTGTAAAAGGGGCCATTTTCTAGGATCTACTCTTCATTATAGTAAATGCTATCTCCTTGGTAACATAATTCCATTTCTCATAAATTCCGTCTGAGAGCATTGTCCTAACAATGGATGTTTGTGGAAAAGAATGCTATTGGTTTAATGCAAAGAAATTAAGTGTGAACGGCTGTCAAAGTACTATTGTTTGCTTGTTCTTAAACATAAATTGAAGTCTTTACATTAAAAACAGAATACTTTGGCGGAAATGAATGTTCTGAACCAGTGTGATATATTGCATTTGGAAGTGATATATTTCTGTTTGAGAGTTTAGACTTTTTTTTGAATACCTGTGTTCTGTCTATAGTGGGCACACTTATCCCTGGCAAAGATTTGTCAGTTTAAGAGAGAGTAGATAAACACTCCACTTATTTCACAGCACTGCAGTTAGGAAATGTGAAACTGCGTAAGAAAACATGGTCTCATTATCATATGACATGCTATTTGTTAGCAGACTCATCTGTGTATAAAAGCTTTCTTTGAACTGAGCCCTTACTGGAAATATCTGTATTTCAATTTGTACTGTTCAGCTTCCTAAAATACTTAGAATCTGAGTTATGGTCTCCAATTAAAAGGATATCTGAGAAGCTAATTTGGTGGAACAGCAGCAATTTCCTGCACTGCTCTCCTCATGACTGAAGTTTGGAAACAAATTCAAGATTACAGATTTTCGTTCAAAACAGGATGAAAAGTATTCCTCCCTCAATGAGCATAAGCAATTCCAATTAACAACAACAAGACTTATGTGACAGGAGAATATATTACCGCATATGTAAAGAAGCAATTTATTCAGCATTAAGACGAAATGTGCGATTTTATTATAGTATTTCTATGGGTAACCAAAGAGCGAGCACAGGTAACACTGCTTCCAGATTGTGACTGTAGCCCTGAATGATGGCAATCACATTAAGGCATGAAAAACTGCACCCATTAGGTGATGGGGGAAAACAAGAGGGCAAGAGAGACACAATGTCACTGTGTGTCACACCTGCCTGCTTGAAGTAAACACAATACTTTCAACTGCAAAGCCAGGTAGCCTTAGTCCAGGTTCTCCACATATGCTATTTCATATGCCACACTAGAAATGCTATATAGCATCCTGCACTATAAGTATGAGCTTTACATTTTGGCCTAACTATAAGCTACTAACATAAATAAATCTCTCTGAAGGGGACAAAAGCTATCCAAATGTCTGATTATACTCCTTTAGTGAGTACTGTCTTTAAGAAGGAACACTTCAGGTTAGGAAGTGGGTTTATCTGGTTCTGAATTAATAGCTGTTATTTTCCTCACCTATGTTAGAGCTATTGCAGAAATCTTGGCTGGAACATTTATATCAGCTATAGCCATTATATTCCACAGCATTATTTTATCAGTGGTAGCTCTGAAATAAACAGCTGCACAGGTGAAAACATTTTTGGTTTTTTATTTTTATAAAAGTTGTGTTTGCACCAGGTAGTTTATCTACACCGTTGTTTTACTACTGCCAAAAGGCCTAAGAGCACAATGTTGCCTTCAGGCAACTTAAGTTTGCTCTTTAGAGATGACCTAAATAGGGATTTTGTTAGAGTTGGCTGTGCTCTCTGTAACTATCTGCTTCAATTTAGTTCCCAGAGCCAGGAAAAAAAGGCAAGAATTCCAAACTCTCTCTTTCACAGCTGCCACATAAATAATCTCTTAGTGGTATGTTCTCAATTACTGCAATACTAAGACCCTTTCTGAAGAAAATAACATTCTTTATCTCCTTAGCCACTCTTACAATTGTCATCCTCATCATCTCCTAATTCTCTCCTTCCCATCTAAAAGTTATGTGTACACTGATAAGTCAATGCAGAACACACAGAAGTTGTAGTTTTGAACCCTCCTCATGGGAGCCTTTGCAAGGCTTTTTGGGAAGAAGGGTTGAAGTGATATAGGATACACTGGCACTGCACTCCAAAGGAGCTATTCCAGTTCAGAGCCACAGCTGAGCTATCTTAAAGATGACAAAATATAACTTCAGCAGGGCAGACAATGAGCTACAGGGTCACTGTCAGCCTTGATCCCTGCATGTTTTTTGCTGCCTGTGATGAAACCTGTACTGACAGAGATCACATTGTTATTGATAATTAAGCTACCCAGTTTTAAAATATCTCCAAGCACATCTTAAAAAAACAAAAACAACAAAAAAAATACAAACACATGCAACAGCAGGCCTGGATGGTGGTATAGCTACCTTCGTTGAATGCTCAAAACCAAGTAGTGCATGCAAAATTTTTATTCTGCAGTCTTAGGAAGTCCCTGGTGCCTCCAGAAGCTCACTGGTGGATTTAGTCAAGCTTGTTTTCCCAGAAGCATGAGATCCACTCTCCAAGGTGCAGTGTTAGCTGCTGAACCATTGACTCAGTAGAGTATGAATGAGCTTCAAGGCATTTCACTTTTACCCCCCTGAGCAGTTTAGTGTAAATTAGTGTCAGTAGAGCACAAGACAGCAAGATTTTCACAAGCAGGCATTTCTTTTACTGATACTACCAGTGAATTAACTTTTATTACTGCTTACATATTCCAGGATGGGCTACAGCCGTCACTGACTTCCCCTGCAGAGGGACTATATTTACTTTCCATTTAATGCTCTGGGACGTGGAACAACTCTAAGTGCCACATACACTGGTGAAGGGCAGAAATCATTTGAAAAAATATATTGTTAGGTTTTCAGCAGTTTCAATACATTGGGATAAAAATGGAACCCACATTGCCTGCAGAAGAACTTCCTCCTTGTTCCCTTTACAGATACCAGTACTGGCCACACACATTATTTGGCTTAAGCATTTCCTGAAGTGCCAAGAAGAGTCTGCTGTCAAAGGTTATGCCCTCAAGCCAGGGGGTGCGTCATGCAGTGGTAACTGCTGTGCTGGAGGTATGTCCCTATGTATTTTAATTTTCAGGCACTTGAAGCAGACACAAGATTTAATTTCTAAATAAAGTTTTCAGATATGGTACAGCAAAAACCACTTCTCCTCAGAAACCACTTTAATTAGTCAGAGTAGACCTGATGCCACATGGATTTTTTGACCAAAATAGTGATATGCCAAAACCTTTCCTTAAAACACACTCATCATCAATTGCAATCCAAAACTGTAAAAAATAACACTTAGACAAACGCCTCAGAGTTTTAACAGTTGACATGAATCTCATGCTCTAAGTAATGCTTGTCTTCTTTAACAATATTCAACTACCAGCAAGATTAACAGTATCCTAAATCCATCAGACTGCATCAAAGGCATTAAAATTATCAGGGCTCTGAAATACTGTCCAGCAGCTGCCATGGCTGCTCCTCAACCTAGTAGTAAAAATCCCTGCTAAAACAATTCCTCAAAAAGGGCCAACCAGTCACAGAGATGAGAAATGTGAGTGACATCAAACCACAAAACAAAGTACAATGCAGAGGAAAGGGCCCCTTCTGAAAAGCTCCTTGCCTTGAGTGACCTCTTAATTACCCAGCAGATAAAGTGCCTTCCTGCAAAGCCTTACAGGTCTAGATCAGAGAGGAATACCATGATTATCTAGGAACGATCATCAACATGAGGCAGGCCATATAGCATTACCCTGTAATTCTGGTTTCTTTTGCAAAAGTATCAATCCTAATCTGGAAACTCCAAGATGTAAAGAATTTCTATTGCTAAGCAGCTGCACTGTTTAAATTAGCCTCACCATTAACATTTTGTGGCTTTTTTTCCAATTTCAACTTTGCTGAGTTCAGCTTTCAGTCACTGAATCTTGCAATTCTTTTGTCCACTAAACAAAAGAAACTCCAAATATCTGCTATCTTCTTCCTGCCTGGGTAATTATGGTCCACGATCAAGTCACCCTCTTAACCTTCTCTTTGACAAGATACTTGATTGATTAAACAAATTCAGTCATTGTATGTTTTCCAGTGTTCATTTTAGAAGTCTTTTTTTTTCAACATAAAAACAACTAAAAGATTTTAACACTGAATGCAGCAGCATCAATCATAATTTCCGTGTTGAATACTTCAACTGATACATTTAAAGATTATTTTACTCCATATCTGAAACACCATTATACTGGGCTACAGTGTTCTGCTACTACTCATAAGAAAACTTAAAACTTTCAATTTGGGGTTCACAGAAGAAAGAGACACTGAGACACAGCTTTGAACTACAACGTCAGTTTTGCGTTTCTCCCTGTGTTATTTTTGGCCAGTCATGGTTTTTATGTTGCAGAAATGGAAACAGATCTGATAAGTTCCATAAGCTATAGAGCATGTAAAATGAGAGAAAAATACTAATTCATTAATGTGAGAAGCCAACATATTTTTTTCTCAGGCATGTAGAATTTTCTGAGCTGAATCTAGACTGAGCTTCTGCAATCATTTCTGTATTTTATTTTTGAGGGACAAAGGAATCACAAGCAGGCAAGTATTTCTTTTACACTACCTCAGAATTTTTGGTGTAAAATGGCTGAGTCAGGTTAAAATGGCTGAACTCAGAAACAAGAAGAAACATTCTGCAAAGTGATGAATTCTTGAGATAATCCCCAAAAGTCATTATTCACAGAGATGTTCAAGACAATTAAGGTATGATTTTCAGAACCACACAATTCTGGCAAACCCTTATCCTAGTGAAAAGATGTACCAAGTTCTGTGTTTGAAAATGCCACCTTGCTGTACTTAAAAACCTGTCCTCACTGGGATAATATCAGTCAGGTAAACTAGAAATACTTTGGAGTCAAGAGGAAATTTACACCCATAAACACTGCAAGTTAATCTTGGATCTTACCTGTTGATAGATCCACAAGCTCATAGGAAAGGGGTGCAATGACTGCTAGACTGCTAGTAATAGCTACTGAGTGATGCTTAAAACCAGCAATTGCTTAAGGTTTGAGGGTGGGGGTTTAGCTACAGAAAAGAATGAAGAAAAGAAGCAACCATCACAAAGAGCTATTATACCTGACAGACTCTACACAAGACAGATGAAATGTGAGCTTCAGTATTCAAAAGAGAAAGGATACAATCATATGTCTGGTTAACTTACAGGAAATAGTTCCAGAGACAATTTTATACTAACTACAGTGATTTGAGCAATTTTTAAAAATAATACCAACCAATTTCTCTCCATTATACTCTGCTGGCAGAAAATAAAACATTTTTCTTTTAAATGATTGCCTCTGGTTTTGTTAAATCATGCAGCCTGTCAACATGTGGTCACCAGTTTTACATGATCTTTCTGCCTCTCTGGAAAAGAATGAATTTGCAGCCTGATCCATGATATAAATATATAATTTGGCATCAGTTAAAGTTGTTGCTATTGCTACAAAAAAAGAAAGAAAAAATGAAGACAGATAAGCAACTGTAATATTGTAATATGAAAAAAAATCTAAGTCAAAATGATTCATTTAAATTCAAATATGACAGGGTTTTTGTTTTTCTTAAATAATACATCTGGCAATTCCTGCTATTGAAGAATTAAGAGGAAAAAAAACCGAAGTAGAGGCTAATTCTGTCACCAGATGTGCCTGCCCAACTTCATTGATTTCAAAGGACAACATGGACCCTTAGTGCTAAGCGATTTCGTAAGAGTAAATATTTGAAAAACAGAATGAGAAAAAAATGTAGAATCCTTCTTTTGGTACACAGTTGTTTCAGGAAGCTCACAGCAGCTGAACAAATTAAATCTCCAACCTTATGCTGTCAAGTGGGAATCATGTTCTAATAATCCTATAACTGTTTGATTGGGATATACACTCATCTCAACAATGTGACTAAATGGAAAAATGAATGCAGAACAAAACACGGAAAGATGAAACACATTCAATTTTATTTTACTAAAGTTATGTTGAATTAACCTTTATGAGACGCTTTGTTTTCATTCAGAGAATTTGACTATTCAGTAGTCTTTTCAAACCATGGTTTTCAGATTTGCCTTCTTTTCTAAACTCCTTTGTAAAATGGTTATAGTATACTTCACAATATCCTTTCATCTCTTCTTAGGGATGAAGAGATACACAGAGTCAATCTTTATAATTAAATCATTACTGTTGTCAACAGCAGTTGCTGTGATTTCAGCTTATACAGCTATTATTTGTATTCTTAGGAATGCCTGCTTCAAAATCACAAGACAGGAAAAATCACGCACTTAAGAGCAAGGCAGAAAAGGCAGCTGAAGTGTTCCCCATAACGCAGAAGGAGTCAATGTATCTGTGTGATGTCTGATGCCTTCCAGGCACTTGAAGACTCCACTGAGCAACAAGGTTTACTATAGCTTTAATAAGGTGCAAATGCTAGTTCCCACACTGCTAGCCTGCTGACAGATACTACTGACATGACAAAACGGGATCTTGACTATTGTGGTTATATGACCTGTGGCAAGGGCTGGTAAAGATATGCCCACGTGTACTGATCCCCCCAGTTGCGACTGTCCCCTGTAGAGAAATCAGAGAACAGGAGTCTCATAATTGCCTCCAGCATCCCTGAAAAGTGACAGCCACAAACAGACCAAAACCAGTGCCAGAAATCTGGCTGAATATAAGAAACTCTTTCTACCAAGTAGTGTTTAACTGAAATGCCAAAACCACAAAACAGTTTTAAAGTGTTTTATTAACGACCAGTATAAAAGACGGTATCAGCCTGATATGCGAGAAGAATAAATGTTAGGAGAACATTTGGGCAGTAAAAAGTGATGACTGTATGACAGTAACAGAATGAGATAAACCCGAGTAGAAGTTTGATATTCTGGTTTACTTCAAGATTTGTTTAGACTTACAGCCTTTGAAAACTAAGAATTCTTGTGCCAATTTTAAAAGTCTTATTTAAATTATTTTATGATTTCAGTTTACATTAAAATCTCAAACAAAATAGCATGGATGCTTTGTGTGGCCATCTGCTACTTTCATCAAGTGTCTGTAGTGACGAAAATGAGGATTCTAGTAGTTTTACTGTGGAGATAATTGAAGCCTTTCTAAGAATAATTTCTATTCAGTCCTTTAGAGCCAAATTTTGTCCTTGGATCTGCACTCTATCTTGCAATATTGGAACGTGGTTCTTGTTTGAGCAGTTAATATCACCCTCTGAGTATAAAATACGAGATACTAGTATTCTTTCATTGTTTTGCATAGATGATATAGTCTGTATTACATATTTTGGCAGATGCTTTTGGGGCACGCTGAGCATAGTTTTATATTTAAATCATGCAAATAATGCCAATAGGAAAAGCTGTTTGTTGGTGATCTGAGCTTCTAATTTCAGTCCTACCACTTATTTCCAATATAATCAAGAGCCAAGCACTAACTTGACTGGTAGACTCACAATATTAACCTGCCAGAAAAACTTGTCATATTTAGTTTATGTAATGCATTTTCACATCCTCACAGATACCAAACCAACCAAAAAGTTTAGTCATAACAGTAATCCACTAAATTCAATGAGATTATACGTAGATCTCGTAAATAAATCGGACTTTATAATTCAGACTCATGTCATGCATTCAAGTCCTGCTTGTGGGTTAGGTGACACTGAACTCTGGTATATCTAAACAGCAGTCCTGAAAACTATTTTTATATCTATAAAAATACTGTGTACTTGTTGAATTGATGTTGAATTGAAGATCTAATCCCTCTACCAAACACTTTTAAAACCTAAGTATTTGAATCAGCCTCATTGCTATGGGATGCTGCCTCCCACTGCTTTTACTGCAGCTGCCAGAGCAATGCTCATATGAGCTGGGAACATTCCAAAAAGCTGCTTCCCTTTCTCTGCTACAACTGCTTATCAGCTTTCTAACTGGCCCAGTATCACAGCACATCATACCCTATCATGACACAGAAAACAGTTGCTGTTCAGTTTGTCTCTCAGTAAATCTAGGGAAATCTGAGCTGACCTTGTCTTAGGGAGCACTTCCTCAAGGATGTTCTCTTTCCCCCAACATGGTTAAAAAAGACAAAGAAAAGAGAAGGGCAAAAATAAAAAGAAATGGGGAAAAGGGAAGAAAAAAAAAGAAGGATAATCTGAAACAGGAAGTGTATTTAACTTTCCTGTTAGAGACTGAAAGACAGGTGAGGTGTTAGCCCTGGTATCCACACCACCATAAACCAACTGGGAGTTGCTGGTGCATAGTGAACTCCCGTCAGTCTCAGAATCCAGGACACACAGAAACACACGCATTAGGGATGAGGTGTGGAAGCTAGCTCTACTTATATTAGCTAGTGATCTCTCCATACAACTCTTGGGGAGTGTGGATATAATTTTTTTTTGCTCCTGAAAAAGAACAAAAGCAAATTGAACAGATGTAGGAACCTGTTTCAAAGAACAGACTGCACCCCCTTGACTTCTCTGAAACATGTTTAGCCTCGCCTAAAACAGCTGGACAGCCGTTAATACAGATATTATTTCATATACTGCCAAAAATATGATATATTTGGGAGTTTTTAGAGGAATAAATAACAAGATCTACACAAACACATTAAACTGGCACAGCTGAAAGAAATCACTTTCCTCTCAACACTGGTACTGGTATTCCCACTCTGCAACATTACCTGCCCTGGGAATAGATAAGGTTAAAATTACTACGAGATTTTTACTGGATTAGTTTACAGGTTCCTTAAATCAGTTTGTCACACGGATGTATAAGTGCCCATTCAAGCAGGGTGGCACAGAACAACTGAGAACACATCTCTAAGCACTACCAGCTTACCATATTCATGAAGGAAAGGCGATGATAGGAGCAAGACTACATACTCAGCTGAAGCTGTCAGAACAATAAGGGTTGCCAGAATGAAACTGCCCACTTGGAATCTGGCCATTCCTTTAGAAATGCTTACTTAGAAGTATGAAAAGTGCTAAACATTAATAAACACAGCCAGTCAATATCTTAAATTCTCTCTCGGCATCATCAGCAACCTAAGGCTGTGTGGGGGCAGAGGTTTGTTTTGGATTTTGGTGGAACTCAACCATATAATGAAACCACAGACACAGAAGAAAATAGATTTCAATATAATTGACAGCATATGTTTCTATATCTCTATTCAGTAGCTGATAGAAATAAATAATACACAGTGTGCCAGTGATAACCACGGCAAATACGTCAGCCAACTTCCTGAACTGCATTCTAATGGGATCTTACAACAGATCTATGCCAGGTTCCTCAGGGCCTCTATTCACTTGATTTCTTTCTCTTCATAGCGGTTTGTAAAAATACAGCATAATTCATTAATTTATTCCATTTTCCAGGTTCAAAAACAGTTCGTTGCTCTAAAAGCTTTTTTCATAACCTGCTCGTCTAACTTTTCTAGCGCAAAACCTTTGCTTTTGTTTCTTAAAAGACACAGCAAAGTCTCTGAATTAAACTAAAGTTTGACTAATACCAAATCCTGGTTAAAAACAGTTGAATTTTACCTGAAATAACATTTTAATATGAGGCTGTTCAGATGTGTAGCCAACGGGGATTGCCTGGTCTTATGAACTGTTTACATATCCTTAAGCCATCAGAGGTCCTGATAGTAAAATCAGCTTTTTATCACATTTTGTGACTCTGTAACCTACTAGGAGAATTGTGGAGGCTTAAATTAATAAAAGCATTATTTTAATGCATGCATTCAAGTGTATTTTTTATTTTGTGCTAGAATATAATAAACTTCATTTTAACATTTAACTGTAATTTGTAGTGAGTGCTATCTATTTTATAACAGCAGGTGCAGTAATGATTTCCTATACTTCTTCACAACTTAGTGACTCCACTAACTTCACACATGCTATTCTGGGTCTTGCCAAAGTTATGTTAGAATCCATCTCTATGCAACTTAAGTAAAACTTAAGCACAAATGGTAAAAGTTCAGCCTCAACTCCCCTGTGCAGAGCTTGTCTTGTGGCGTGTTCTGCTCTGCTCATACGAGGTGACTATTGCCATTAGATGCCAAAAACCCAGCTGGGGATTGTCACAACATCTGGTTCCCTGCAGTACTCAATTTCTTCTAAATGTGCACACCTCTGAGTGAAGCACATCCAGAAATAGACAGCGATTTTCCCTTCAAAGCATGAAACTCTATAACCAAGGTTATTTCAAAAGCTTAGTTCACAAGAAAATACACAAATGAATTGTTCCTCACCCCTCTCCCACCTCTCCTCAAACTTACTGAAATCAGAATTTTTTCTTTTTCTGTCTGAATTACACAGTTACATCTCACTAAAAGTGATTTACCAGAGAACGATGTCAGCCTTGCACCACATTTTTCTTGGTTTTTTTCTCTTTTTTTTCTTTTTTTCTGGGGCAGAAGAGGGTAGGGGAGGGCAAGTGGTGTCTTTTGCATACAAACCAAAGCAAACATTTTATTTTAACCACCCAGCCCAGATATTGAAAATACAAGCATAAAAAACCACAGCTCTTTGGACTTGAGGAAAGAAAGGTGTAATTAACCTCTATTATTTAACTCTCTACCTACACATGTAGATCCTCTCCCTCTGTCAGAGTTATGTATCAAGGTGTTAGCATGCATGTCTTCTATATGTTTAGCAGCCCTCACACATAATAGGAGAATCCCTTCCTATGGATCATCGAGTACTCCAACACTCAGGAGACACAAGTTCACTCAGCAGACAAGGAATAGTCTTCACTATCCTCCTTTCAGTGCCTTTTACTCCCTTTCCCTCAAAACAAATGCATTCTGTGCAAGACATATTCTTCATTACAAATGTTCATTTCAGGGTAGCTGGCTGCAGTCACAGTGCCTTTCTAAGAGCACTCGCTAACTGTCTTGGCTGATTTCATCTCCCTGGAATGGATCCCACCCTCTCCATTCATCTCCTGCTCTTCTGTGACCTCTGATGTTACTTTCAGTCTTCAGTCTGGGTGGGAAGGTACATTGCTCCCTGAGATCCTGTGTTCATAGACAGCATCTACATTTTCTGCGGAGTGCTACGCACCCTTGATCATACACACAGATTTGGCTCTGCTCTCTTGTATTTTGGGTTCCCCATAAAGTTTGAATTACATATATTTGGGTGTTTCTGTGGATATATCCTGCTTTTCTGTTCTCAATTTCCCTGCTGGACCTTGGATAATGAGGTGGGATATCTAGCCTTGTATGACTTTCAAACAGGGTGAATGGAGAGAAATCTCATGAAAAGGACTTAACTATGTTTTGCAGCAAGGGGTGGAGATTAAGGTCAGTTGGGAGGGGAAGTAAGCTCAGAGATCTCAGAAAAGATGCACCTCTCTGCCTCAACAAGGGCATATCTCTGTTTTTTGCTTTTTCCATGTCTTTGCTCCATTTGATTGTTGCCTTGAGCAGCCTGGTACACTCCAACCCTTCATGCTCCTGCACAGCATGGAGAAGCTCAGAGGTTAGATGGAAAAAAGACAATGGACTCAAGTCATCTGAGAGGTTACAGGCACAGATCAGATGACAAAGCAACATACATGACGTCATGGGAGGCCTCCTCTGCAGACCAGCAGATCAAGAAAAGGAAGTAGATGAAGCTTATTTTAGAGAGTTCAGGGAAGCTTCATAATCACAGCCCTTGTATTCATTTATAAGGTCATGGAGTAAATCCTTCCCAAAGCCACTTTCAAGCAGTTAAAAGAATAGATGTGACAGGGAGTAATAAGCATGAATTAGCAAGGGCAAAGAATACCTAACTAACTCAACTGCCTCTTATAAGATAAGATGGTTGTTTAAGATGGGTACAGGCAGGACAATGGTATTGTTTACCTTGACTTTACAAACATCAGTAGTCTTTCAGTCAGTCCTTCTAGCCAAACTAGTGAGATATATACTTGAAGAGTGCACAATAAGGTAGGTGGAAAGCTGTATGAACCATCAAGACTCAAAAGGTTGTGATCAGTGGTAAAAAGTTTAATTGCCAACTAATTTACTCAGGTGTCCTTCAGAGATTAATATTGAAGCCAATACCTATTAATGTCATCTTTAAAGACCTGGATGATAGAATGAGGTGCATTCTCAGCAAGTTCCTAAAAAATAGCAAATTGTGAGAGCACCAATAGAGCACCAATATCCCCCATGTCCTTCCCTTCCTCCCCTACAGATTTGACAGTTTAATTGATTCTCCCACAATCCTGAGATACTGAACTGACCTTTGCAGGTGGGCAGCTGCATAATCAGACAGATGCTTTTGCCCCTTTACTGTTGTCCAGGGGGTTGGAACAGATGATCTTTGAATGTCCCTTCCAACCTAAAGCATACAGCACAATCCCACACAGAGGCAAAATTTAACCATGGCTCCCTGTAATTTTTTTCTCACCTTGAGAACAGTAGCATTCAGGAAAAAAAGCCAATATGCATGCCTGCTCCACCTTACCGCTGCATTCAAAGGCTCTGTGATTCGCATGACTCTCCCTTACCCTGTGAAGGGCTGTCTGCTGTAAGACTACAGTGAAGGGAGAGGTGAAAATCTTGTGACCCCATTTAGATTAATCCTTCTCACCTCCTAACCTTGGATTAGGGGCATACCCTTCCCTCATTACTAGCACTTTAAATTAAGAAGAGATAAGGCAAGAGATAAGACATGTTAGAATATGCCATTGTCATAAAAAACGAATACAGTAACTATAAAATCAAGCAATAGTTAGTGATTTTGTGAATAGTATATTTTCCATTCTTTCACAATACATGATTAGTAGTGATAATTTCAGAGCTCCAATTCGCCACTAATTCAAAAGCTACATTTTACGGCAGTAAAAAGCAGAGGCCATATGAGTAAGCTTTGCAGATGGTCCAAAAAAGTTATTTAATTCTTCATCAGCTAGTAATAAACAGCTGCGTTCTTGTGTCTTTTCTGCTTTTGTTTTATGTGTCACAATGTATAAGCTTATTTCTTGAAAAACTGAGAACATACAGAATATTCAAAATACATTGTACTGAAAATGTTATTTAATTGGAGATAATGCAAAATGGGAAAAGAAAATGCACAAAACATGTGAAAGACTAGAGACCATATAAAAAATCGAAATAATTTGTAGTCTTTCTAACAGCTCAGTTTCTCTCTACTCAAATGAAAAAATAAGAATAGGTTTAAAAGAAAAGAAAAAGGGAAAAAAGAAAGTTTCTGTATTCAGCCCAACCTGAATTCTAACATGGTCACTTTGATCACATTTAACAGATGTTCTTTAATTTATTTTATAGACATCCCTAAATCAGCACTTCGCAAAAAAAAAAAAAAAAAACACCAACTAAACAAACAAACAAACCAAGCCCCTCCCCACCCACTACCAAAACTACATCATAAGAACCTAGGGGTGGATATACTTAAAGAGTTTAAATCATTTTATCATTAGGTCTATAACAGGGTTCTTTTCCCTTCCTGCCCCAATACCCTGGGTAAGTGTAACTTAGCCTACACCGGTAAAAATTACATTACATTTATACCCGAAATACAATAAGCTACTAGACATTTGTTCTGGTCTTCTATTTTCTTTCCAGTTTTGCTGCCACACAGGTACTAGCAAGGGCTGTGATTGGTTTGTTTGGGATTTTTTCTACACTTCTAGTACGTACACATATTTCAGCAGCAGATACACCAGCAAATTTTGGTTGCTTAAAGTGTGTCCAGCCAAATGTCTGACACCACTTCATTCCTCTTGTTTCATTTCAAAGTAGTAACATTTTTCCTCAAATACAAAAGTATAATTTAGTAAACAGTCACAAAATCAATAGCAATGGTCATGGAGAAACATCAAACACTAATTTAGAATATTATAAGCTATGCATACGTAATATTTTGTTATCTGAAAAATATAAAGTGAGTTTCTAAAATCATTCACTTCTACAGATCTCCAAAGCATGCATTTGCAACTACTGCTTGATGAAATATGAAAAGACAGGAAAAAAATGTGTGCAAAGTTCTTAGCAGTGTGACTTTTTAAAAAATACTCATCAAGTTAAAATTTCAATGCTGTGCAGTTGTCACCATTACTAAAACGTGTAAGTATTTCTATTCACCTGCAAATCCACATTTTTGGCTAGTTAACCAGCAGTTGAATTCACAGCTGGCATTTAGGCAAACAATTAACTAATCTGCATGAGAACTGCTGAAGTTTAAACATTTAGAACTAGAGGGTACATTTCACCATCGCAATAAAGAATTACATGTTCGGATTCTTGACTATTCACATTTTTAACGCAACTGGGCTTGGTTTTCTCCCCCTTAACTGAGAAGGCACCTCTTTGATTCTGAATTATTTCAGTGAACTGGATTCTAACTAAACAGAAAATCTAATTGCATTGAATCATACCTTATCCTATTTCCATTTTCATAGGAATGAAAAATATAGGATCATATTCTACCTTTGATTCTTTGCTATTATTTTGTAAAACAAGTCTCCTCAGAAAATAAAGCAAAATAATTCATTTGCAAAATAACTGAAACCTCAATCTTTCAAAGATTTTTTATTTGAGTGGAAGAAAAACTGATTGATTATTCTCATCTTGATATGCATAGATGCAAAGTGTGTCCTTTTCCCTGGAGCATGCATTGGCACCTGAAGCACAACATGTGGAGGCAACAGCTTTTCAGGCATCAGAAATGACAGAAGCAGGAGCACAGGTAGACTCTTCGGATACAGTTCTTTGACCCATATTCAATTAAGCCACACAGTTCCTGTGCTTTACTCAACATTAGAAGCTGAACAGAAACTACACTAGGGTTCACAATACAGTCTTACGCAGTTTCTTCCCTTTAGAAAAGTGTTAGAAAAAGACCATTTTCACATTTACAGAAAATTGCGACAAGGCACTGCCTTCCAAAAAATCCACCAGGGCTTTGTCTGTGCAGCAAGCAGAGGTGTGAATGCGCGAGTGCAGGCAGACCAAAGCTGGATGTGGTATGAATGATGGTAAAGCTCTGTATTACTGGTCCCCAGGCGCACTGCAGAGAGGCAGCCAGCAGGCTATTTGCATATTTGGGCACTTAGCATGCACTGAAATCCGTGTTGCTACAGCCTGACTATTTTTGGTTCCAGCTACACTGGGTATGCCTATGGACGCTACAGTCACACCTGTAACAGCAGAGTACAACTCACCCGTGACAAGTGGCTGGGAAATAGTTTTATTCCTTAGGCAACCTTTATGGCAACATACGCATGCGTGCCTGTGTATTCGCATACGCGTACACATGTACATGCACACCTTCCTACACGTACACACATGTAACAGGTGTCTTTGCTTCCAATTCAGAAAGGAAAAAACCCCACACTGGATTATTTAGTTTTGCAGAGAAGTCTTAGGGACCACTTTCAATCCTCGCTTGCTGCAAGTCATTTGAAAAACAACAATGCACGCAGCATACATGGGTGTACGATAAAGCAACTCAAATGGAGAAAGTGACGGTGACATCACCTGCCCACGGCCATTTCTATCCCTACCACATGCTCAGATTACAGAATCTTTAGGTGTCAAAATGTATTTATATCATTCAGTGCTTCAATGATTTATACCAAGAATTCAAAGACTAGTTTTTCCACTTATCTCAGTAGGCTTTGAATGAAGTCCACAATGGGGTTGAGAGGACATGAACTCTCCGAGCTGTCTATAGAAAATAATACTACACAAACAATGTGTGCACATAAGTGCCACAAACACACACAACTCAGTGGCACCTATGTGCACCTATCCTGCCACCTCCCTCCCCAAATCATAACCATAGTTTTTGAAAGTAATCATCAGGTTCTCTGCAAATTCATCTCAAAATAAATCTGATGGACTAATCTTTTGAATGCTACAGCTTGTACAACTGCAAACTTTAGGACACAATTAATCACAATGGTTTTTTTACTATTTACCTACAAAAAGAAGAAAAAGTTCTCCTAAAGGGTTTTAAGAGTTCCAGAAAGTAAAAGTTCTGAGTCACAGAACACTGAACAGATTAGATCTATATTAATGTTTCTTAAATTAAAAAAAAAAAAAATTGGGTCTTTTATAACATATTGGTAAGTACCAAGCAGTAGTTCCTTTCCATTTGCTATAATAAATGTCAAAAATAATGTTGGGTTATAAGTAAAATTATAAAGCAAAAAAAATTAAATTTGTGAGCTTCTACCCTCCATTCTGACTCCCTTGAGTGGATGGTTTGCCTGTGGGCTTGATTCCATAGGATGTTTAAATATAGAAATAAATATATAAATAATTATAAGTTAATGAATAGTGTCGCCAAGGTCAGTGAAACTATTTATGTTCAACATTATGTACATGCCTAAAGTGCTTTTCTGGACCACAGCCCATATTAACTTCCGTTTTATACAAAAATATAGTGAATAGTTTAATAAAATAGATGACACCATTTTAAGGGATATTGTGAATCACATCAACGTTCTGCTGGCTTTGATAGATAGCTCTTAATGAATAAATGTACTCTGAGACTTACTGGGATCCTGTGCAGGAGCATTACATTTCAGACATATAATGGGTTGTCAGTGTACAATAATCTGTATAGAATATAGAGGAAATGATCGAGAACCTGGAGCACCAGCTCAGTATTTCAGTGCCTTTAAGTATTACAACCAGCATAATTTAAGGTGTGCACATGTTTGTAGATCTCTTCAAGAGATGCAACTTCCTATTTTGGGGAGTATTTTGAAAGAGATTAAGGGAGGAATAATCAGGTAAAAATTCCCTAAAGAGAAGAGAAACCTAAGATCTTAAAATGCTATGGACAACCTCCAAATTAATCTCTCAAAATTATTACAATGAGATTTGACTATATATATAAAATCAATCTAAACCACAAATGTTTCAAGAGATAAAGTCAAAAATAACTTCCAGATTATGCATAACTATTAGCAACACTAAAATAAAACCCCTCTCCTATTTCTTTGAAATAATATCTTAGGAGACATTCCATCTTTCAGAACTGCTGAGCTTGCTATTTTCATTTGAAATCTCAGATATTAAGGATTTGGCTCTTTCAAGTCAAAATGCGTGATTAAATAGGGCTATTTTGTTATTTTTGGTAAGCTGCATTTCACAGAACCTGGCCTGTAGATCTTACATCTAATCAGTAATTTAAAAAATACCTTTCAAAACAGTTTTCCTTTTTCATAATATTTTTGCTTTTCTGAAGACTCTGAAATCTCACTTTCCTTCTTTAATTTGCTGTGTGATAAACCATAAACAATGATTACTATTTATATTTAAAATAATATGCAATTGAAAGTCTAAGACTTATAAGTTACATTAAAACCTATACATTTTTAGAAATCTGGGATCATTCTGTAATCATCTTTCTGTGGAACTTTCATTTGTGCCTTTTCTGTACTGAAGCAAAAGTTTCCTCCAGTTAAGTTCCATTTGAAAATAAAAATATTACCTCCAGATTATACTTTGGCAAAAGGAAAATACTTTTCCTTACATTTTACAGTACAGTAAATGCAGAGAAAGAAAAAACTTGCTCTATATTTCATGACTTTTTTCAAAAAACACCCTTAAAGAAAAAAAGTAGGGAAGGAAATACTGTTAGAAAATAGCATATTTTAAACTCATAGCCTTATGGTATTTATTAACTTTGATTTTTCTTACATGTCTTACTTCTCTGCTATTGTTCTAAGACTATATGAAAAATAGTGACTGGGAATATAACTGGGAATATGTAACATGTCCGTAAGAAATGAAGACTTTTCTAAAGACAGCTGGAAGCAAGGGGGAGGAACCTGCTTAGCTCTTCAATATAGCAGATTTAATAAATGATATGCTGGAAACAAAATTTCCAGAGCTGAGCTGTCAGCAGGGGTAAAACTAAATGTTGTCAACCAATTGAAAACAAAAGTGGGACAGAAAAGAACAGAGGAAAAAGCATCAGTTCTGAGAGAAACATCTCAAGAAGTGAAAGAGCAAAGAGTGCCTGGGCAGTGGACAAAAGGAAAATGAGAAGTAGACAAAATAAAAAAACAAACACAAAAAGTAAAGTCCATGTTTTCAGGGAGAAAAAAACCTCGATTATTGTGTTCAATGTATTAAATACTGCTCAGTGGTGAATGTTCAGTGTTACACCTCCCTGTATACAATAACACTAGCTGTCCAAAAATGATGATTGAAAGTTGCAGGTTGCATGTCATCTTTAAATTTGTTCTAGAAAAGGAAAGCTTTTTTTCTGGGCTTCTCAACACCGGAAGAAAGGCAATGAGAGCACTCCTGGAGGCCCAGGCATGGGGAAAGATGAAGTGGAAAAAAAGCCAACAATAAAACATTAACAAAAAAACCTAGAAGGGAGAAGAGAAAAAAGAGAAAGATAAGAATCAGTGTGCCACTGTGAAATAGGATGGGATAGATGTTTGTGACTTTACCATGATGGGTTCTAAGCTGACTGTGGAGCTTTTGACCAATAGACAGCCCTCTTGAAAAATCCTCCACTCTCAGAAGCACATCTGAATTTTGCCCCAAAATTATTATTACTTCAGTACTGAGTGAAGCATTTTAAAATAAGTCCATCTGACTTGTTTGCACAGAACCAATGTTCCTATAAACAGGAAAGATTCGGAAAGCTCTTGGAATCCCTTGTGCTTAATCAGTTTGGCAAAGTGACATTTGGAAGAAATAAAATCTAGAACTATTACACAAGTTTTGAGAATTAGGGTGCTATAATACAGTAAATGATGAAATGCTGTGAAACATTTTCTTCAATTATCCATTTAGCACCATCAGAGACAATGCATATGCCATTTCTGCCAAACTAAAAATGAGGGTTGAAAAACACCTGACTTCCATAAATTCATGAAATGAAAAAGAACAAACTGATCAGAGTATAAAACTACACTAAATATATACAAACTCAATGGCCTCTGAGCATCATTGTTGGTAAAACCATATCCTGTAATTATTTCTCTGAAGTCAGTGTGACACAACAGAGTGCTAAATATTCATTCTTTGGAATAAATATGAATTTAGAACTATTCATCTTTTTTCAAACATCTGACATGCTGCATAAACAGAAAGTATATATGATTTTTTTAAAGTAAACAATACAATAAGTAAAGTGATTTATTATGCAATTTATCTCTTTCCATCTCTGTGCTGTTCATAATTCAGATCCACACAGGGCAGTTCATATACCATTAATATATCCCAGATGTGTTTGACTTTAAGGCTATGATCATTTTAAATGTTTTAAAATGTGTGCCATTTATCATTAGTGTTATGGTGGTGTCATTCGCATTATTATAGTTAAGGTTGTGTCAGCAGTTCTGTAAGCCCTTATTTTCAGGGCTTCAGAACTTGGCAGTAAGAAGTGGCTACAGGCTGAAACCTGGCACAAAGCATCCTGGCTTAGGAGCAATTAAATTTCTTCCTCAAAAAGCTAACAAAGTATTTAGTCTCGAAATTCTGCAGAAGAGAAAGAAATGTGTTCATGGTTTTAAGATACTAAGTTCTTCTGGCAGATCTTAGAACTTGTTTTGTGCTGAAAAAAAGGCAAAAGTATGTCCTGCAAGAGATGAAAATGCCGGTGAGTTGGAGACTGTAGAGACTGACTACTTATCCTTTTGAGCAGATCAGCTGTGTGTATTTCAAACAATCTAACAAACACAGCAGAGCATCTCAGCAACATCTGCAGCACCTGGAAACTCAATGAGCATACATTTTGCACATGATTTCATATATCAGAAAGGAGCATTTCTAAAACTAACCTAATAGCAGTCTTGCCACATGACAATATCACGACAAGCTTCCATTTAAATGATCCTGTTTTATTTGCAACTTCACTGACCTCCCAGTTCTGATTGGTTTATCTTAATTAAACTGGGATTGAAGTCATACAGAATTACTACGCCACACAGCCAATATTCAAACAGAAATCCTGACAACCATTTCAAGATCTTTATGCTGCTCTGAAACTGTTTGGAGTAGATACATTCTGTAAGAAACATGTTAGACTCTTGTAGAAACTGAATTGGTAGTAGAGGAATGGAGAATACAGAAAACCCTACACAGTAGTGCTGATCTAGCATCTTTCCAGTTTGAAGACACAGTTTCCTTCTCTTCCTGCCACAGCACAGAATTTGTTTCTACTGTTTTACAAAAATAATTTATTTATGAAATCAGGAACACTGGTAAATATCCTGCATGTCTGGAGAGTCATCATAAAAATTGTTTTCAGCTGAGCACTAAAATTATTAAAATTTATCAGGTCCACAATGAGAAGGGTTGGACTACTTCGAAACGCCATTTATTTATTTCCCTGGCCACTGCAAACTCCCATGCTACAGAATTCAAGATTCTGTGAGCTGGGATTGTTCAGCCTGGAGAAGAGGACGCTCAGGGGAGACCTTATCAATCTCTACAAGTATGACAGGAGGTTGTAGCCAGTGGGGGTCGGTCTCTTCTCCCAGGAAACTGGTGACAGGATGAGAGAACACAGTCTCAAGCTGCTTCAGAGGAAGGTTTAGGTTGGACATCAGGAAGAAGTTTTTCACAGAAAGGGCTATTTGGCATTGGAATGGGCTGTCTGGGGAGGTGATGATGGATTCACCATCCCTGGAGGTGTTCAAGAAAAAACTGAATGTGGCACTTAGTGCCATGGTCTAGTTGACAAGGTGGTATTAGGTCAGAGGTTGGACTTGATCTCAAAGGTCTTTTCTAAGCTAATTGATTCTGTGATTTTATGTCTCACTGCCAGTTCTTAGAAAATTCAGATTCACAAGCTATTGGTTTGGTGGTTTTTATTCTACCAGCTGGGCCATATAGCAAGAGTAGAGCACTTTTCAGGTCCCACCTTTGAAATCTTCTTTTCCCCAGAAAGCACTCATGTTTTTTCCTTTCCAAACACAGCTCTTGTAAAAACAGAGCTCACAGCCCTCTCCCAGAGGAATCATGTGTTTCTTCCCACCAGAATCAACTACTTTGTCTTTCTTTCATTCTCTTACAGATATTCAGCAGATCTTCTCATTCCCAAAACTCCAGATTTTATTCTTTCCTATCATGATTTTATTTTCTGTTGCCTTGCCACTCCCTCTGACATGACTGCTTCCATGTACATCAATAGGAGTCATGCCCTGGTGTCTTCACTAAAAATCAATTGCAATGAGGTTATGCTGCCTGAAAAGTAAGTTGATAACACCTCACCAGTTCTTGCAGGACCACTGCTGTCTCCCTGCCTCCATGACAAAAAGGCCTGCTGTGGCTGTGCTCTTCTTTTACCTCTGCTACACTAAAGGAAACTGGTTTCCACTTCCTAAAATTGCATGATTCCATACTACTACGTCACTACTTACTCCTCTTGTTACCATGTCTTCCTCTGGAAGACATACTACTTTTCATTCACTCTCTCAGGAAGAAAAATTCCTTGTGAGAACAAAGTATCAGTTCCTGGCCAAATACAACAGTTATTCTTCATAGAATCATCTTTTCAGGGACACACCCTGAACATCTCTGGTCAAGACACGGAAAATTCTTGCTGGCCTTCTCATCAAGAAGCCTCTCCCCAACCAATCAAGTTATTTAAGACTTTTTACCTTTTGCATCCTGCACAGTTGCAAGTTGCAAAACTTGAATGAAAAGGAAGATATTGGCTTTTCATGAAATTCTTGGATACTTAGGCTTTATGACCAATTGCACCACTTCTGTATAAACAACTGGGGAAAGAATATATTACTCAGCTACCTGGTAAAACATGATTGAATAATAACTCATTATCAAATATTTTACTTGTAGATTCTCCTTACATTCCACCAGAGGGCTACAGAACTCCCAAAATACTGAAAAACAAATTTTCCGACCTTTTGGAAGTAAACTATGTTCTGAATGTCATTTCCAAACTGCTATGAGGATAGTTTTTAACTGATTTTTAGAGATCGGTCAAAAAAATTCGGCAGAGCTTTTTAAGATTTTGCAGTTGGCAAACACTTCTTGACTAAAATTTGAGACAGGGGTTTCAATACATCCAAAGCACTGTCCATGGGTCATGATTTCATTTCCATCTTCGTAAAAATTGAGAAAATATGCCTACTTTCTATTATTCACCTACTTTTCCCATCCACCACATAGAGCTACACTATGCACATTATGCATGTTAAAAAGTTTCTACTTGTTCATAATTCATTTTCTCTTGCATGGAAAGTTTTTACTTTTCACTCAAAAAATGTAAGATACTACTGCTTCCAGAGATACTACTCTGCTTTCAGAGACATGTAATTCACTTTTCCCTTCTATCAAATACTCTTACTTGAGAGACCGTGAGCTGGAATAATGAAAATCCATGACACATACAAAAAGAATTTTAAATTTAAAGAAGAGTGGGAACAGGAAAAAATGTGCATGTTAGATAAATAATGACATATAAAAGGTTCCTGAAGAAAAGAAGGAGGTCGTAAATTTTTCAATGAAAATTAATACGCACTACTGATTTTCCTTTTGTAGAAATGGACTCAACTTTCACCAACTTGCATCAAATTAAATTAACAGCCAAATAAATTTATTGAGATCTTCAGTGTGGGCTATGGCAAAACCTAATCCTAGGTAAGGAGAGTGACAGTTAGTAAAAGAAGAATTGATCCTTAATCTTCACCTAGCAATATGTTCGAAGCAATGAATAGTAAACAGTTTAACCTCTTTTCCTTGTATACAACGCACCAGCCATTTTATTTTTGTTTTACATGCTACATGGTATTAACTTTTTTCACCTACATTATAAATATGACAATCTACACCATTCATGCTGTCAGCTATGAAATAGCAAGATATATCTCTTCATTCCATACACAAAGGGAAGTTAATTTTATGAATCCAGCAGTAACACTAGTCATTCTTTTATACTACTTTTCCCTTTCAAATTGGTAAAGAGCCTGAATGCCAACTTAAAGCAAACATGCTTCCTTGATAAATCTGGTCAAAACAAAATACTTTTGCCCTTTTAATGTCAGTATTTACAACTAGTAAAAGCAGAAAGATGCAAGGATTTGATTTCTTTCAAATGGAAAGAGAAGAAACGATTGTACAATTTGATTGGCATAAGAAAACAGCTCAAAGATATTGCATTTTTCCAGATGCTACTGCTATATTTGCCAAACTAGAAATAGTCTGATAAAGTCTACAGATTATAAAATATATTGCCTGTTGTATTTATGCTGCACTGATACAGTTCAAAAGCAAGTAGAACTGCTTAGCTGCAAGTATTAGTCCTAACTCTACTATAAGCTAGAGCTGGTTGCTCTGGAAGCAACTGAACAAATATTCTGTAGTCACCACAGAAATCCTATGGAATGCAGTTTCCTGCTGTTTTGGAATATCTATAAGGTAGCCACAGCTTTCAACACTATAAACAGTGTATCAAAAACATACAGCTTCTAATACACTTTCAAACAGAAAATTTTTCCTTTCCTTGAAGAATTAAGCTTCCTATGTATTGCATATAAATATAATGATATTTTATGCATATCATCATACATAAAATAGATTATATATAACATTCTGTCCTATGACTGAAGATTAGCAGACTGGTCTTCATTTCCACACACCCCTTCCCAGTTTCCATTTTAGTCTACCTTCCAATGGTACCCCAGTTTTATAAACCACAAATCTCATGAGGTAAAACACACTCATATTTGTACAAGAAATATGAGAGAGTATTTATTCTGGCAGCCTATACTGTGTCCTCTCTTCACAGATTGAACAAAATTTCACTAATAAGGTTAGCTGTCATGATTTCAAAACCCAAAAGGTTAATAAGTCTCTGGATTGATTTATAAGATGTATCTGATAGAGAAATCAACATTTGTTTCTATTTAGTTCTTATTCATCACAAGCCAACTTTATTTTTTTGACAAACTAGAAGAAAAATTCTTATGTCAACTCTGTTTTGTAATGTCAGAAGGAATTGGGCCATATTTACTTTATTTACATTCATGAAATTCCATGCCACCCATGCAAGGACAGATTGAAGGCTTTTTTAAAGCTGTTATTGTTATCCAATCTTGAAGCCTATGTAGAGAGAAAACTCTGGTCACTGGTGCTATCACAGCAAAGAGATGCACAAACCATTAGTGGAACAGACCGTAAGTCCCAAATTTCCCCAGGTAAAATCAGTGGGTTATATGATCAAGAAATTTTTTTTTTCCATCAAACATGAATATAAAGGAAAAAAAAATCCCAGTGCTATCATAGGGCATACTTAATAATTTAAAATTAACAGGATAACTGGGCAATACTGAACAATTTAATTTATATTACTAAAAAAAATACTCAGACTATTTCTCTGATTTGTGTCTGGTCTTGTTTCATTGAACTCGAGTGGGAAAAGAATAATTTGACAGTGAGTGGAATTAGGTATTAATGCAGTTAAGACGATTCGCTCAAGACGTTCTTTATTCGTGTATTTGACAATGTTGCAATACTACAAGCCACTGAGTACACCTTCATATACATTCTCCATGTGTCTTACACAACTTGTTCTTCAAGTACAACAGAGCTATTGTCTACGGAAGGTCACAGGTTGGGGTGGGGTTTTGGGTTTTTTTGAGTTTTGCTTTGTTTTTTTTAAAATTAAACCCAAATGTAGTGTAGAAAGTTGGGACTCACTATGCTGAATCATGTAGGTTGATTCATGTTGAATCTCCTGTGAGTATTGAAAGAGGGCCAGTATAGAGTGAGAAAACTGCAGGATCAGTTTACACAGGATACTATGAGAAGTCATAAATTGAAGAACACACAGATTTCTTAAGTGCTAGATTAAAACCTTTAACAAAATCCTATCATCACTTTGAACTATTTGACTGCGCAAAGTCAGAGAACCTCTTTCTAAAAGAATCCTGTCATTTCTTTCCTCCTCAAGCACTGCCAGTTTCCCAATGCTCTTTTGACAGTATAATCAGTCAATTCAATCAGAGAAATTCTATAGTACAATGGTAATTTTCTCACACTTTTTTTTTCTCCCTTTACACTGTCAATTCAAACCACCTGCTGTAAGCATTGATGTGGAACGGCTTAGTATTAGCTCTGAAATTAGTACCAGTCCCCAGTTAAATACCTGGCACATTCAGTGTGGGACAGACACTGTTAATGGCACATAAACCCATCAGATGCAATCGCTGCATTCCTTGAGCAAGTGTCTTTCCAAGCTATTCAGAGAGCACCTTGCTGGTATCACTGCACTAGACTTAAAAATCAGACTGAGAGGAATGATTTGAGGAAGGAGGGGGAGAACAAACATAACCACTGAATCTGTCTTAAAAAGGGAATTGGTATGAATATTCTATTGAATACATTAGGTAGCTTCCTATGGCAACATTTTACTTATTCAAATAAACCAGCGATGCCTTTAAAAGCATGTTTTAAGGTACGAAGCACAGAAAACGAACTGTGCACTGTTTTCAAATAGCAGAAACAAATACAATTCATGACACTTTATAAAACCTCACTTCTTAAATCCTAGCACTGGGCTTTAACTATATGTACTAACTTCCATCACTTAAGCATGTTAAAAAAAAGGCTATTAAATCCAATATGGTACAAATGCATCAGTTCTCCTGGCCTATTTATCTCAGCAGGTAGGCCTGTGCACACGAGTCAGTCAGCAGTGATGAAACGCATTTACTATAGGCTCCTCACAGGGTCATCAATGGACAGCCTGTACAAGATTTATGCTTTAAATAATATATGAACTAAACACCTTGAAGTAATTGGCTGTGTGAAGCCTCACACTACGCCAGATAGCTTGTCTGTACAAAGTAAAATAAGATTAAATAATAAATGAACAGTGCAGAGGTTTTCTAACCAAACTAATTCTACATGATTTTTTAAGTGCAAGTTGTTCATGAGTTGAGACGCTTTCATGATTTCATGCTGGTGTCATGGGGCCAGTCTGTCTTTGTCAACAGTATCTATCTTAGTGGACTGTGTTCTGTTTGGTGATGATGTTAGAAACTCACTGCTCTCCTTCCTTGTGCAAGGTAATTGAAGTAGCCTACATAACCATGTCAGGAGTTCATTGAATCGTCATTTTCCAGTTTTGCAAAGAATGAACACATCAAGATTTTGACCACACTACGTGTAGCAAAACTCTAGAAAACTGGCATCAATTCATTAACTCATTAACAAATATCGTGTACAAACCTTTCACTGATGGAATTATACTGACAAAACAGACATAGGATTTTCCAACAGTAGTTATAATGTATGGTTTCACATTCTCTAATGCTGGCAAAGGTTTCCAAAATGTCTTCCAAATGCAAACTAACATTCTAGCTGACAGCCTTGAGCAGATATTCTCCCTCTTAAATATGATGCTGCAGGCCATCTCACTCCCAGTTCACAATCACATAAATCCCTGTTAAAACTACGGTTTTATTACCCATAGAAGTACTAGTGTAAAATATTTAAATTAGTTTGCAAAGCCTCTTTTAATGCTATCAAGGAGTTTAAAACTAGTTGGAGATACTAAGGAGACCAGTAGGTCACAGGCAGTCCACAGCAGATTTGTTTTCAAATACAAAGCAAATTCATTTATTTCATGCTAAATGCAAAGCTTGTTACAAAAAAAATGCAGATAACTAGGCATTCCAGAGCGAAGAAATAGCTTGAAATAAAGAAAGTGGGAATATATTTAGAGGGTTTATAGGCCAGTTCTTAGCTGGTGTACAGTACCTTTCCCCTAGAAAACTAAATAGGCTTTCCTAGATTTACAGAAAACAAAGGTCTGCCCTTTATCTTTTTATCTTTGCCCTTTATCTTTAGGGGGCTACCTTCACTAAAAGAGGTGCAGGGCACAATTAATCAGAACATTTCATATTCTGGTTGAAATTCTTGCCATATCTCTGAATTGTCTGAAGCTTTACACTTAACTCAAGGCTCCTCTACTTTAAATGTATGTCAGTAGCTTCTTTTAACACTGAATTAAGAGAGGGCTCCAGCAGTTGGTCACACCTCCCCTCACCACTCGTGTTTTCTGTACAAGGCTGATTGAGTTATATCTCATGGAAAAACCTAAACACTGTAAAGCAGCATTTCCAAGGTTTCATTCACAACCCACCTCTGGGCTCAGTGCCTCACATTTGGGAGCTGCTGCTCTAGAGTGAAACAGAACTAATCTAGAAGTAATTCTACCACATTTATATGAATTACAAAAGGATGAGGTGGAAAAAAAAGGAAAGAAAAAAAGTGCCAAATATTTCAATAGAGAAAACAAAATTTAATAAATAAATAAATAAAATTGCTTCAACTAAATTTAATGAAATGTTAAGGCTATCCCTTTAAAACACACAAGCAGCATTTGTACAGCTGATAAAGTCCCTGTGACCTTGGCAGCCTTACAGGGGTAATCTTCACGTAAGATGAATTATTCTTGAACAATTGCTCTAATGTATTAGGCACAAGCATACTGTCCTTCAATATTAGGCATGCTTGTCTTTCCACATCCTTATTTCTATACAAACGTATTTATTAAGGACAAAGCAGGAGGAGGGGGGGGTGTTAGAGTGGAGGAGAAAAAGAGAGAGATTACATTCTATGCAAATACGCACCACAATACAAAAGCAAACAAATTTATTATAGTCCATGGAGCTGAAATTATTTGTTAGAATAGACTTTCTTAAAGATTTCAGAGCAGAGGATAGCTCCCAGTGAGCCCTGCTCACAGACGATTTAAAACCTGAGAAAAAACTTTCAGGGATATCTGTAGGTAAAGAATGAACAAATCATGTTTGTTAATGACTCAGATGTTTCCCACAAACCCACTAACCAACACCGCAGTGACTATAAAGGGAACTCTCTCACATTTATTAAGAGGGCCAGCACTTTGCCATCCATCTTCCCGCGCTGGTCTTTTACCTACCAAGAGAGTAGCAATTTGGGCCAGAAACCAGTAGAGACAAGCATTCTCCATGATCTGAAGAGGGAACCAAGCAAGTTTATAAGAAAGATTATGGTTGCGTCTGACAGCAAAGATCTGTGCTCAGAAGTACATACCCTTTGTTGATTGTTTCCCCCGCTACCCCCAGCTCCAACTCAAGTCCTTCCAATCCTATTTCTTGGATTCATATAGAGATGTAAACACTTTGAAAAGGTTTCATGTCTCTACAAAGAGGATCCAGACCAAGACAGATCATTACTGGGACGAGTAGAACTACCTATATACCTGTTTAAACAAAATAACCAGAGGAATTTTCATGTAAAACTCTTTGCAAGCATTAACTAATTAAAAAATATGTGCCACTGAACTGAGGAATAAAAATCTGAAAATTTGGAGGGTGCCTAGCATCAGAACTGCTTTCCTTCAGCCTCATGTAAATCTTGAGAGTTTCTAAACAACAGAGACTGTTCAGTTCCCACAGGCTGCCCCAACCTCTACAATTCCACTTCAGTTCATGAAGTGAAACATCCTTGGTCTCATCCAAGCATGGTAAGGGCACAATCATCATGCACCTATCTGACAACTATATCCAAAAACTGTATCCCTGATCTGCTGCGTCCTCAGGTCCTGCCTAAATGATGCCTCTGTGGGGTAGGTTATGCACAAAATATCACTGCCGTTGACTTTATTCAAAACCAGAATCTGGAAGAAAATCGCATGTGCTTCTATTTGCACAGTGGTTAGAACAAGCATGAAAAATAGACAGCAGTTTCAGTTTCCTCCCCTGCCTAAGGATCAAATTCTAAGGGCTCGCACTGACTGTCAGCACCACTCCTTTCAGAGGGATGGGCACTGTTAATCAGAGAGGGGAACTCTGATTACACCCTAGTCAATGATTATATTAATAGCCGGCACACAACAAAGGATACACTGAGAAAGAAATCTACATCGTGAATTTACAACCTCTACTAAGATATTTTTTTTTCTCCCCTGCATATGGATTCTCTTAGACTTTCAAAATTGTATCTAAAATTATGAATTTCTAGGCAGGGAAACCCAGATTCTTCAGTGCCACAGGCTAGACAGCAGTATTGGGTAATTTGCACAGACCTTTCTCCAGGCCACCTAGTAGCACCCCTCTGTGTAGGTCAGGTGAAACCTTACAGGCTTAACGCCTGTTATTGAACCTCTGCACGCTTAACAGCTGTTGAACAGTACATACTGCCATTAACATTTTTCTTCTTAGTCACAGGGAAGAGTAGAAAGAGCTTGAAGTAGAATGGCATCTTCATGTAAGCCAAAGGCAGGAGAGTCTATTGTTTGCCTGCTCTCTCATTCCTCACAAACTGATCATTCCAAATGAGTTGTTGGCTCTTAAATACCCAGGTCAATAAAAACTGGATACATACACCTGAAGTCAGCGTTTGCCCCTTGCAGTTTAAAGTGTTGCTGAACGTTTCCTACATAATATGGAGAGTTAGTCCACATCATACTGGCTGGTGACATACAAAAACTATTATCCCTGTGGGAAACAATGACAATACATAGGAAGAAGCATCACCATTTCACTTTTTTTTTTTTTCCAATAACCAATTTTCTTGAGGTTGGTAAATTTGACATATTAAAATACATCACACCTCTCAAACCAGTGCCAGAGGTCTGCACAAATAAATAGTCATACTCTTGTGTCATTAATAAACAACATAGGAATTCTAGGAGCTCTGGTATGTGTACAAGACACACTATTTTTGCTGAAGTACTATGCATGTCAGGTTATCCCTCAGCGGTTCATAGATCACGTGGAAAAGAGACAGGTTTTGCGAATCGTGCTATTGAAAAAGCGTAAGTGATGAATTCTGTATTTATACTACTAAAGGGAAATTTGCAATCATGATATAGCAATGCTAGAAGAAAGGGGTAATATGTCTGATATATTGGCCAGCCTTGACTGTGACTGTTCCTGCACTGTAAGAATTTCTTTACCCAAGGACAACCACTTTCACCTTCCCATCTGTCCTGTGATTTTTTTAATGTCTGAGACAGGTGGCCTGTTGGAAACCTAAAACCCTGTGGGTACAAAATATGATTAAAATCTGATGTTAGGCTCTACGATAAAGAAGAGTTCTATGTTTAGTTGAGAATTTGTAACTAACCTGCAAAAATATGTCAAAGGTAATTTGAACTGTACATAACCAAAATCTTTTTAATTCAAGTTCAGCATATGCTGTATCAAAACTTTGCTTGCAATCATTTCCCCAAAGATCAAATATGTATCTTGATAAGTACACATACTGCTTTCTTTTAGAAAAAAACCTTTAAAGGAGAATTTTAATTAATGCTTCATTCCTAAATATAGCATTGACAATAATAATATGAAAGATTAATATGTTGAACTTACTATTTAATAACTTACAGAGCACACAATTAATGCATCATAATAAACCCTTAACAATTATTAAAACAAATGTCTGAAAACGTCTGAAGGCATTTCAAGAATTCAAAAGCTGCTGGGTATGTAATCTTGCCTCCTTTTGGAGAAGAGAGTGGTGATTTAAATGGGTCTTTTATATTTTCAATTATACCCCAGGAAAAAAAAAATTTAAAGGCAAGAAGCTTAATTGAAATCTATTTAGAGGGAGTTCAGAATCTATGCAAAGTTTAAAACTTTGGCATAGAATACTAAATGCTGATTTCTGCCAATAATTAAAATTTAAAATGTTAAATGATTTATCTTGTTGTAAATAATTAAGAGAATTTTTAAAAGGCTACCAATAAAATGCAGTATGTGACTATATTGTATATTATCAATCTGTATTTATCTGAAATGATACATACTACATATGGTCTCTGGTTTTCTGACTGGTTTTCACAATTATGTGGTATAAGGAGAAATTTAAAAAATCCAAATAATTCCAACAGTTTTAAATATATTCAGCGCAAATCAACTAAAGCTGATTTACATTCTCGTCTAATAAGTTATAAAACACATAAAAAAGGCCCTGTGAGACAAATGTGATAGATGACTTTCCAGTAATATCAAAACCAAAGACATTGAATCCTAAGGATGAAATATCATTCCTGTGTACCCTCAGTTAAACCTACACACTTGCAATAGGGTTTGTCATGTCCAGATGATTCTCAGGCTAATGACATTTACTGGTTGTACAACTGTGTACTCCTCTGACTCCTGTGAGCTATCTCTGATATACATGGGAGTAAAGATCAAATGTAACAAGGTAATATGGGCATTACCACAGACGTGGGAAAATATTTAGGCTCTGGACTCAAAGCTAAGGCTGGTATTTCTATGTGGCTTTTCATTTATCTTATAGACATTTTTCAGAATTAAATTCTCCAAAAGAGAACTCTGGAAATTAATTAATTGTTTGCAAAGAGTTTTAGGTGCTAAGTGCTTTGGAGGGGGTTTGTTTTGTTTAAACAGTGATACAGGTAGTTTCACTGGTTCCAGCAATGGCACAGCTAAGAGGATTGTCCCATCTTCTCCCCCTCTCCCAACACCTACTAACACAGCCTGCAAAATGCATTCTGTATTTTCTGAGTTGTGACAATCATGTAGGGCCATATACTACTCTGAGCTGCACAGAAGACTTTTTATTTGTTCATGATGTTTAACTTCATTACATTACCCTTTAAGTTTAATATTTGGTACCATTTCCTACTTTCCCTTACCACATAATTTATTTGTAGTTTCTTACATGATGATTTTTGAACCACAGATCACTTCAGATGTTGGAAATCATTCCTTGAGCAACATGTGCAAGACCACGCAATTCTTTTTTTAATGATAACGCATGTATCTTAAACTATTCCCCGAACCCCATGTGCCCTGTTTCTGCTCTTATATTAACATATGGTAGCCCTGCACTTACACCGTATGGCTGAAATAATATACTTCAGGCCCATGTCCAGGCAAAGGTTGCAGTGAGAGGCCAGAATTCTTAAATGGCAAAACTAGCTAATTTTCTCCATGAAGCTGGAAAGGTTAGAAGGAATGTCTGGCTTAAGTGAACCTAAGAGGGAAACAGTTCCAGGAAAAGATGAAGAAGTTCTCTAACCTAAGATACAACTCAGATTCAGAGAATATTAAGCACAGTCCTTTTTACTCTCTGCTGTTTGTTATTAATATGACTGTTGGTATCACTATTCTCCAAGAACCAAAATCAAATGCAAAATCAATTCCTTGCATGGACAACACTATTTCCTAATCCTGAAAAAGATGCCAATTTTTCATGTAGACATCTAGAATCATGGGCAAGAGCAATAAGTAGTCAGATGACTGGCGATAACAGGTTATACAGAGAAGATATAGCTGATGGCTAGCTGCATTCATCATTCCCTGCAAAGAAGTTCCAGAACATACTCATATGAGATCTTCTTAGATAAATAATTTTAAACCATCCCCAAACCCTCAAACATTAGAGAAACGGACATATTGGGGTGAATAAACACAGAATCGACATAAACTGTCATATAACTCAAATTATATCCAGCAATAAAAAAAAATCATCTTGAGACTGCTTGAACAGTAAGTCCTTCCAGATTTGCAGTGGCACATGGGATAAGTTCTGGGAAGTATAGAGCACCTGCAGATCCTTTCATCTGCAATATACAGCATAACTCGAAGCGAGGGCTGCAGGTGTTCAATTCCACTTGGTATTAGTCTCTGAGCACGGACTAAGCACTAAGAAAGGCAAGAAAAAATATAAAGGGATCAAAATGTTTGGGACTTCATATTGCTATTCACATTTCACTTTGTTACAGGAAATATAAGATGGGAATGTATTATTTATTCAGAGACTAAAACCAAACAAGCTTATTTAAGCCACCATATTACATAACTTTTTTTTAAACTACCACACAACCGAAGTTTGAAGGAACCAAAGAATACCTCCTAAAGTTTCAAAGGCCACTATACCTTCCTGCCAACCTCAGCCAAAGAGAGTCCTATTATGTGCCCCCTTCTTTCTCACAAGTTTAATTCACTTAGGATATAAAGAGGACAGAACGAAGTCCTTACTTTTCTGCAGCAACACACAAACTATGTCTGCAAAAGTACTCCCCCTACCTTAGCTGAGAAAGCATAGTATGCTAGAAGGTCCATATCATACCACATCTACATAAGAATCATGACTATATTTTATTGAGAACCTACCAAGCAAATCTTTTTGCCTGCATTACTTTCATCTATTAAAAAAAAAAAAGTAGACCGCATGCGTTGGAACTTGTAATTGTCAGATAGAGTACCAATGCACTGGGCTTAGATGCATGCAGTTGTGATTGGAGACATGAGAAAACCACCACTTGTCTGCTACTTTGTGTAAGAAGGAAAAATTTTGCAGACTATTTATAAAACAGGAACACTTCTCAGCTATTGTTGACATACCAGAAGTGACGATATGAAGGCAAAGGCCTCAGGAGTATGTAACATCAGCCAATGAAAGCAGGTGTTAGCATTACATGAAGCATTTTATGATCTGTTAAAAAATCTAAATTATTTTAACCATCTGATTCACATCCTTACTCCTAGAAAGAGTGAGTTGCTATGAGTGCCAGGAGTTATCCAACTACAGTTTCAGCAGTGCGTAGTCACATCCTTTACTGCTATGACCGTACTCCAGTGGCACACAAAACATTGGGAAAACACATAAGAACCTGCTTAGTTTCTTTGCATAGAGCCATTGTGCTTGGCTGTTGTCCATCTATCCCAGAGCATGTCAGCATTAAATACCCAAAGATCGCTCACTTGCCGAGTGGGTTTACAGCAGGTCACTTCTGGAATTTCAGGCTGCATTTGGCCTTAGTCAATAGGTTTTTCTATTTCCTTCATCAGCTTTAAAAAGCAGCTGCTTTTAACAGCTTTTAAGGTGTCTTGCTCTCTCTTTATTAGTTTTGTCCTGTGCTGTGCTCAGCTTCCCTGGTCCTCCTCCTCATTCCTCTGCTCCTATAAACCAGGAAATTAAAAAGATTACACTATCAGGAAAAAGAAAGGTTTTAATTCCTGCTGAGTGCTTGGTGCCTGCAAGACTGTTCAGGTTTCCTGGATTTATGAATTATATTCAGACTCCTTTTTGTAAGCCAAGTAAAAATAAGACTGAAATCTGAAGTGGAAGTTACATCCTGAAGGACAGAGAGGACTTCAGTGACTGCCTACAGAGCCAATGGCATTTGTGGGAGAAGCGAAGAGATTAACACCTCAAAAGGAAACAGACTGGTTAAGGACAAGGCAGCCAAAATGCAACAGCAAAGGAAGAAACTCTTCCCCGGAAAGAAATGTCCCGGCAACCATCCATCCAACCGTAGGGTGGTCCAAGAGTTCAAATGATGGTCAGAGCTGCTTTAGACAATGTCCGCTACTGTTCTTGCTCTGGCAGCAACTCGTGGAGCAAAATATTGCCAAAAACACAACTGAGCACTTTCCAAGCTTCCTTTCTTTTTTCTGCTGCCCAGATCACATATTACCAAAAAGCATGTACTGTTCTTCTTTGTCGCTGCCTACATGTGTGCAAGTCATTTGTTCACATCTGAGCAAACTATTAGCATCTAAAAACTTCACTGCTTTCCTCTAATTTAAATAGGCACTTGAGCTCTGATAGGCCTCATTTATTTGATTGCTGTCCAATGATACTACAATGAATGAAAACCATGAAATACGTGGTTAAAGAAAAAATAAAGGCATGAAGAGTTGTGAAGATATTTTATCCCAGACATTATATGGGCTATGTGTTCAGGTTGGTGTTTTGTTTGGTGGGTTTTTAAACTGCATGGTGAATGTATTCCTGAAAATGTATCACGTGCCTTGGGAAATAATGGGGGAGGAGTAGAGGGATGGAAAACCTGTAGGGAAATTTGTGGATTGAAATTTTCGATACATAAAAAAAAAAAGCACTTTACGAATCACTATGTGGGTAAAGGCAGTAAAGCTAAAGAAATCCACCACAAAAAGTCATCGTTTCAGAAGAGATGATGAAACCTTGCATACAAGCTGCAAAAGGTCAGTTCTCCAACACATCTCATACAACAGAGCTGACAATAAGATCAACCTCTTTCTTTACAGCCATTCCTTTAAAATATCAGAATGCTTGTTTTCATTATGGTTGAACTTTGAACAGTCCAACAACAAAAGAATCAGTGTCTTTTTAAAAAAAAAAAAAAAGTTTTAATACTACCTGGATTCCCCAAATGGCCACATATTGCAAAACTAAACTGAGAAAAGTTTCATTTTATAGAGCTACAACACAAAGCTTTCTGTAAAATTTTAACATTTCAATTCCACCTTAAATACCTATAAATTGAAATGAATTAGTTTATATGAACTATACATGTTGTTTTAATTGGAATAAAGTTTGCATTTATTTGGCTGACAAGACTGCTAATACCTTCTATGTTACAATATTTTCTTTGTAATCCACAAAGGAAAAGAAATTAACCTGTTAGAAGCTCAGGTGAAAGGAAAATACTATGATGGCAAAACTTTTTACTTTAAGTCATATTTGCATGCACTAGTAGTGCTTATATATACTAAAGTACAATTAACATTCAGTTAAATTCTTTGAAGGTAATATATTCAGTTATTTTGAAGAATCACATACATTCCCATTTAACAATATCTGATTTCCTCCTCTCTCTCTTGCTTTCTCTAGCGAAAGGATAACAACTGCTATTTATTTTACAAATAATTACTAATTTGTAGAAAAAAGTCTTAACCAATCTCTACCATCCAGCATGAAATTTTATTTCACATTAGCATATAAAATGACAATGGAAATTCCACATAAATATCAGCCAACCAAGTTTAAGAGAAGCAGATACATCACTGAAAATGCCTCCCTTTTTTTTCCCCATAGTCCTATGCTCCTTCCTTTCTTTCCTCACATAGTGGAAAAAAACTGTTTTTTTCATATCGAAAAACTATACACATGTAAATATGCAAATATTACATAATTTTTAATATAAATTATTTAACCCTTTTAGCCCCCAGATAAGTGCTGCCAAAAAATTTTAGGCACTGCAAAAGCCTTCCTGTAGGTCTACTTAAACATGGAGCTGTGTCTTAGTCTGTGTCTTTGCATAAATCTCCTCATCACTCACCTGGGCACTACAAAAAATTTTAGACTCTTAGCTTTGGTAGCGGCTGCAGCTGTACAGAATCTGTTGCTGTTATGAAGTACATCTAAGGCGATTAATAAGCTGTTGAAACAAAAACATTGTTGATGACAACGAACTGAGCCAAATATTCACATCCTGACAAGGCCTAGCATGTAGACACTAAGCAGCACCCACAGGGAGGAGGGAGAGAGATGGCATCTCCCATCTCTCCCAACAAAACTGACCGGTAACCTGCTCATTTCTGTGGAACTACCAGTTTGTCTATTATGTGATGCATCAAACACTCAAAGCAAGGAATGTGTAATGTAAAATAGCCATTTGAGTTTCTCTCCCATCTAGACAATCTCCACTTGACTTCCACAAATGCATTCACTCTAGCTTTCCTCACCAGAGTGTCTAATCCCTCCACAGGCAGCAGTCTATCTCCACACCCTACTTTCACTTCAACACAGACCATATTTTTTTTCCATAGCTTTCTCTTCCTTTTCACCCTCTCACTTTTTCCACTACTGCATCATCCTAACTCTTCCTTCACTTCTCTAGTGGCTGCTTCAGCACACCTTTTTACAAGCTGTCACTTTTAGCTTATACCTAAATCTTGCCCATTCTTTCTGTATGAGATCTCTGAGATCCAAAAAGCTAAAAGTCTCATCCAGGTTGTCATCATTTTCTGTCTATATTACTATATTATATATTACAGTCCCTGTTTCTCTGTCTCTTAAGAAATATCATCTTACCCACTTTCTATCCATTTATTATACGGTTGTTACAAAGGTAATTTGTTTTTGACAATGACATTTGTCCACTTTGGAGGAGTTAAAATATTTTAATATTAACAATTTAATTTCTAGTGTTTAACTTAAACATTATAACAATACACTTTTTCTGGAAAGGACCATCGGCTAATAAAAGTAAATCAGTCTCTTTACATGAAAAGGAAGTAAATATAAATTTCAAGAAGCAATTAGAAATTTTTGTTGCTTCCATGCTGAGATGAAAACTAGAATATTTTCTGTTTTCTCTAACAATATAACAAAACAAGGAGGCAAAACACAGATATTTACCCTAGAACAGCATATGGCCTATAGTAAGATGTATCAGATCTAAATTCAGGTCTAAGCATCAATTAATCTTAGTTATATGAACAACATATTCATCATAGAAGTGACTTAAAAAGTCTCACTCCAGAGTTGCCGACAGCTTGATAATTAAAATGTTTCAGAAAAATGGAAGATAGCTAAATTTTACTCTGAGCTTTCCAAATACAATACCCTCTAGTTATTAGATACTAGAGGGTGCAGTAATCTTGAGGCACTCCTCTTCGCTTTTGTCTCCTAAACCTAACAATCTTTTTCTATTAACTGCTGTCTTTTGACAAAAATTATTTATTTTTAAAAGTTGTTTTCCAACCAGTGAAAAAAAATCTTAAGTAGCTCTGCTTAAAACTACAATTACCACTTAATTCTGCATAGCAGCATAGACTGTATTACAGTCCCCAAATGATTTGAGTTATGGTGTATAAAATATCACTCAATAAAAAAGGAAAAAGACAGACAAGCAAATCTTCAGAAGAGGAGATTTAAGCAAAGAGCATGAGCTTCCTAAACTGAGAAAGGCAGCTTATTCCTTAGCTTTTGGGCATAATGGTAAAATCCTCCATCACGCAAGGTTTGTAGTTTTGTAATTGGAACTTGCACTAAGAGGGCACTGAAGAGCACAGAGGCCTGGAAGCAATATATCTCAAAATTAAATCTGGAGATATATTCAGGACCTTGACCATGATGGGGCTGACAGGTCAACTTCACAATCAATCCTTTGTTTCTGAGTAGCCAATGCAGTGATGCTAGGATTAGGGAGATATGCTGTCTTTTTTTGCAAGATATACTTCTCTGGCAAAAGAGTTTTGCTCAAGCTTGGTAATGAGACCACTTGGCAGGCCAGTGAGCAAAGCATTATAGTTGTCTAGCTTGGAGGAGATAAAACTTCTCATAAACAGACAAGGATAAATACAGACCAAGTATGGTTTCATTTTTCAAATGACAGTAGCAAGTCTTAATAATCTGCCCAATGTGATATTTAAAGGACACTTCAGATTCCAACAGAAATATGGATGTTGAAGTGGTAATCCTGTGCTGCAAATAATATATAGACATAAAAGCTACATCAAAAACTGAGGTGGCATTAAGCTTATAGCTAGAGCCACAGAATGAAAAACCTTCATTTTACTTGAATTTAACTCCAAAAAATCAACATAACTTATATTTTAATATTTTTCAGGGAGCTGATCCAGACAATAAAAGCGCAGTTTGGATTTTCTGCTTTGACTGACAAATGAATTAGTATATCCTCAGAAAAGAAATGAAACTTGATATCAACCCAATGATTAATCTGGCCCAAAGGCAGCACATAAGCATTAACTCTAACAAGACAAAAATAGAACTCCCTAAACATAAGACACAACTATCATGGAATCTTGGAATAGTTTGAATTGGAAGGGACCTTTAAAGACCATCTAGACAATTCTTCCTGTGATGATGAGTGACATATTCAACTAGATCAGGTTGCTCAAAGACCCGTTCAGCCTTGAATATTTCTAGGGATGGGGCATCCACCAACTCTCTGGACAACTTGTTTTACTGCCTCACCACCCTAATTGTAAAAAACTTTCATCCTTGCATCTAATATGAATCTTCCCTCTTTTAGTTTACCCCTTGCCCTATCCCACCTTTCTTGTAAGCCTCATTTTAAGCATCAAAAGCCCACAATAAGGTCTCCTTTCCTTGTGGTGTTCCATCCCTTGAGTCATCTTCATGGTCCTTCTCTGGACCTGCTCCAATCTTTCCTGTGCTTAGGGAGCAAGAGCTAGATGCAGTAGTCTACATGGGGTTTCATCAGAGTAGAGGGGCAGAATCGCCTCCTTAGATCTGCTGATCAGGCTTCTTTTGATGTAGCCCAGGATATGGTTGGCTCTCTGGGCTGTGAACACACATTTCACAATCATATTGAAATGTGTGAAATCAGTCCTGCAAATACAACACTGCACAACAATCAATCAGCTTCAGACCAGTCTGAGATGGTGCCTGTCAAAAAGCCCAGTATACTTCTTGCATTCTGAAGAACATGCAAGATATGAAAGCCTGTAGAGAAGCATTTTGGCTATGTGGATTAAATATGAGCACATTTAGTCAAAACATTTGTCTATGTACCTGTAATTTGTCTCAGACATATACTCTTTGAAAGTTGAAAATGCCTTTAGTAACCTTAGAAGGATGACAGAGTTGACAGCATTGGAAGGTATACTAAAAAAAATTCAATGAGAATTGAAACAAGAAATTAATTTCAATGCCCCCTTCTCCCTTGTCCCAGGATTTTAGTTTGCCTTCACGGTGGTATCTCCTCAAGGTGTAAGTTAAGCTGGTTATTGAAGTATTCAACATAATATTGTATATTGGTCTGACTGAAATCTCTGTGTGTGCACACATACAGTCTAAAGTTTGTATCTGGATGCCAGTAGGTCAGGTCTTATAACATGGCAATGAAATTTGTTGATGAGAACATCGATTACCGGGACACCAAGGTCCAATGAAAGCTGTTTTAGCCACACAACTCTTAAAGGTAACATAACACAGTCCTTAGCTAGAAACTACATTTGGTTGATAGTGTTCTAACAGATACAAAGCCCAAATTTTAAAAAAAATCTTATTATTTGATTCTTTGCAACAAAGAAACATAGAATTTGCAAACATTTTCATTATTTCTTCCTCAGAACATGAAGAGGTCATCTTTGCTTTCACACACTAAAAGAAATTCCATCCACAAGAAGTTAATTTCATTTCTAATTTACATTTTATTCTAACACACAAATCAAGATGCTATAACTTATATTTTCAAATATTTGTAGGTGTCTTGCATTTTGTCTCTCAGAGGTTGGTTAAAGACTTGTGACATTGTGTCTTCCTAAGGACTGATTTCAAAAATTTAATGCCGGTAAAGTTTAGTTAAAGACTTCAGAAGAAACCAGGAAGGAGTAATGAGGAGACTCAAATGATTTAGACTACCTGATTAATGCTTTTCATTTCTATTTTGTATTTTGGTTTCCTGCCTTTAAACAGTGGAAGAGGAATACAGTTGATGATTTCATCATCCATTTTAAAACCAAGTCAATTATAATAAGTTATTCTAACCTCCAGAACATACAGGTTTTCAGATTGTACCAAGCAGCTTGAATACCATATCAGGAACTTGTGCGTGAGCTAAAGAATTTGGGGTTTAGACTGATAACAAATCTTGAAACACCAATGACACGTAGAGGTTTGATTTTGTAAAAATGTCTTCAACTTGGTTCAGTCATGCAGGTGTCCAAAACTACTTATTTTCCCCTTCCACCTTTCTGTTGTAGACCTGTTATAGAATGTATCTGTTCTCAGATTAACATTTTAGGAAAAGATAAGTGGAGCTTCCTCACCGCCACGGTTAGGCTTGAACTTCTGAAGCTTCTGAACTTCTGTCATATTTAGTCCATGCTGAAATAATTTCAAGCAATTCATATTCAATTACATAAAAAAAGAGAAGTTTGCAATCGTCAAGTGTCCTGTTCTTACAGCTTATGAAGCTTGTCAAAAATTCCTGTGCACTTTACAGTATTTATAAGCCAGTCTAGGATACCATTCTTGATTTCATAAGGTACTTCATCTAAAGTAACCAGATGATGAGATTACAAACTTGAGAACAGTCTGCTGAAGTTGGAATACTCAGTCCTGAATAATATAAAAAGTTGTTTAAAAGCAAACCTAAAAGTAATTTTTAAAATACTTTGGCAGAATTCACTCATTTGACAGTAGTGATGGTAGATCCAGTTGTTATCCTAGAAAGCAGTTCTCTTCAAACTATACAAAGCATCAAAATTGTTTTTTTTTCTTTTGAACTGCTAAATGCCTAAACTTGTTTCAAAAATTGATATTAAAATATTATTATTAGTTCAAATTTATGTAACAAACTTCCATGCATTAAATCACTACCACTTGGGCTAGTTATTATGCAAATAAATACTAAACAGACATGGTTGTACTCTTTGCATTGTATAACATCCACTTCAGGTTCAAATTATACAGAAGTATTTTGTTACGCATCACTATTATAAATGTATTAAGTTACTCTTTATAGCAGTTCAAATCAAATGAACACTATATGTCTATGGACATACAGACAAATACATATGTCTATATATTGCCGCTTCCTTCTCTTATTTTCCTTTCTCAGATCTCATTCTAAGCAATAAAAATCTGTGAAACTGGAAAGCAACAACTATTTTTAAAAAACAAACAACTTAAAAATTTGATTTTTATAGTGAATTTTATAGTGTATAACCTATAGTGTATAGGTTGAGGGTTTTCAAAAATATATCACATCTATTTATTTTCTTATGGCATATCCATAATTTGCTAGTTTGTACTTTTGAAGCTTAGCATGGTCAAAAAAAATACAAACCCAAAATTTCTCCACAGCAACTGTAAGGTTGATTAACTCAGTATTAAACAAATTCTGAGCTAATTAAACTCAAAGTCAATTCAGCCCATGACAGAAGGTTATTACCTCATAAACAGGATGTACTTTAAAGTTATTAATAATACACTAACATTGCCTTTTCAAAACCTTTGATTAGCAAACAAGTGAAAATTAGCATCAGAAATTCTGTTTGTACAGACTGTAGATCAGATTATGTAAATTTCTAAATCTCCATTTTTCCAAATGAAAAGGAAGCAGCTAGCAACAGCTGTACAAGTGAGAAAACAGTGCAGATATGGGGCCTTCAGCTCTCAGCAACTTCAAACTCCACTGAGATCTACAAAGTAGTAACAAGGCCACATATTGCTCCATATTCTATCCTACTGTGCACCATCAACCATGCAACAACAAAAAATAAAAACGTACAGGATGAAAGTCTTAGTAGGAGATATCTTGAATGATATTTTAAGTGCTAATTTTAAGGCCACCCAGATTCCTTCACAGTTAACTAGAAACACTCTCCTCATATCAAAATGTGAGACTTGGTGGATGAGTTAAGCTGAAGAAAAGCAAGCCTTGCCCTTTCTCCAACAAGCTTAAGTTATGGACAGAAAAAAAACATAAAACCAACAAGTTCTCTTCTAAAAATGGTTGATAATACTGTTGCATTTTCAGAATAAATTATAAACAATTCCTGCACAAATGACTCAGTAAGTTTCTACAGGCATCAATAACACACAAGCCTACAGCCTCAAGACATTTTATGTACAACTAAGAAAGTAAAGGAACACGACAGGTAAAAATCACACAGAAATCTTTTTTTGTTTTGTTTCTCATATATCATTGTTATTTAGCATGATATCTGATAGCAGGACTGCTACCAGTAGGGGAATCATTCTAAACATTATATGATTTATGTAATTATACAGTATATATTTATAAAATGTCCATGCTGAGCTCTTGCAATTAATATATGGAACTAAGAAAAGTTGCACGTATGTTAGTCTCATACGTAGGCATGAATCTTCCAGTGATTTCACCAGGAGGAACAGTGCACCTGTGGGAGTAGACTCCTTGGTGTTTCAGGGTGTTCCCTGCAGAGTCTTACACATTCCTTACAGTGGTCAACCTTTTAATAATGCACAAGCTTCATGTCTTAGGTGCCACACCCTCAAAGCCAAACTGGTTTCTCAGTCAAAGCCCTTGAGTGTGCTGTCAAAACCAAAGAGTTCAAGAATACAAAACTAATCTAGAAAAAAAAAAAAAAAAGGAAGAAAAAATCCAAACCAACGAATTTGCCGAGTGGATGTAAGAAAAATAACCATTATTCAAAAGGAATGAAACTGATGATGATTAGTGCAATTTTCAGTTTAACAGTATTTGACAGATCAGAAGACACACAAGACCAAGGAAAACAAAAAATTATACTAGCAAATCAAAACCTTGAAATGTAAAACATATAAAAACTTTCTGGTGCACACATTCAGCATTTCTCTTTTACCTTACTGAAAGATAAAATCAGAAAATTTAGTAAAGTAACATCTTACCTTACTAAAAGATAAATAAAATTTAGATCTTTCCAAGATAAGACAATGGGAAAAATTCTATTATACTTGATTTTTTTAATATAAAAAGTATACTTGAGCCTTTCAAAGACAGTTTAAAGTGATAAGAATAGGTTTCAAAGTATTTGTCTTCCTTTCTATCACCAAAGTGGTGACAAGTAAAGCTAAAAAGTAATTATTTTCAGCCTTTCTGGGCAAAAAATTAGTGAAATAAATGCCCTTTGAAATGCTACTATGCAGAACACTACTTGGTTTTCTTAAACAATTTGGTGAAGAGAAAAAATGAGAACACTGAGCTTCAGGTTCTGGAGAACAAGGAATGATGATTACTCAATGAAGTAAAAGTATGAAACACAAGGGGAGAAAACTCAGTTCTTAAGAGAGAGCAGCTGTACTCTAACTATTGACACCAAACACAGCTCCAGCAACAACCAGCAGCTTCTGGTCAAGTAAGGACATGCCTCTGAATTTTCACACAGTCTAATCCTCGAGGGATTTTTCCACCTCTTCTGACTGAAGAACAGGTTATCATCAGTGCTTAAAGTGATCAAGAGCTGCAAGAATAAAAGCTCTGATCGTTCATCCCCCATTCTCACTGTCCCACAGAGACACTAACTTTTATTTTTGTAAAACATGCAATTAAGTTTGACACAGAACTCCAGTAAGGGAGAGAAAAAAAGTGGGGAGGGGAAGATATATATGAAAAGAAATAAACAAATAGAGTAAAAAACTTTTAAGGGAGAGGACTGGCACAGTGTTTTGACAGTTTCATCCCATCCACCTGCATTCCCTTTCCTGCTTCCCATGCATGATGCTGACTAGCAAGTTTCTCCATATATTTTTCTTATTTCAAGCACCATGATTATCAAACCCCTTCATACAAAAAGGGAAAATTTGCTGTGTTCTGTCAGCTACTAGCACTAAAAAAGCAATAATTGGCATCTAGACCAGTACAGGAACTTGTAAGGGAGACAGCAATATGTGCATTCACGTGTAGTCAACACCACAGATTCTGGCTGAGCTCAGAAAAGGCAGGAGGGGTGCAAGCCTGCTGATGTGATTTTCTTCACTTCTGTTACAGGATGGCTTACAGGATCCAGAATCCAAACCTAGTCTCTCCTCACAGTTTTTTTCCTCTTGGTATCTCCTTTCAGAGTTTATGTGTAGAAGCAATTAATATTTCCAGCCAGCATTACCCCTGGGGTTTATCACTGATTCTTTGGGTCTGCTAGAGCAGAATGGTGTGAAACCTTCTGTTGCTCTGGGGAAACTGATCCTAATTTTGCTGATTTTATATTCTTTCTGACTAATCTAGCATAACATATCTGCAGTCCATCAACTACAAATACCTGAAGAGAAATAAGATGTGGCATTCCGTAAAGAGTAAACAGCGTTTGAAATCCCTTTAGATATGAAGCTACATGCTACAAGGAAAGCAAGTTTTAAGACATGAGTGAGGTGAAGCATAAATATCTTCATATAGAATCATATGATTCATCATAAGATCACTGGAGTTCAAAGGGACCTTAGAGATCATCTAGTTCCAACCCCCTGCCATGGGCAGGGACACCTTCCACTAGAACAGGTTGCTCAGAACTCCATGAAACCTGGTTTTCAACACTTCCAGAGATGGGGCAGCCATAACTTCTCTGGGCAATCTATTCCAGTGCCTCACTGCCCCTTCAGCAAAGAATTTTTTTCTTAAAATCTAATCCTAACCTACTATCTTTCAGTTTAAAGCCATTCTCCCTAGTCCTGTCACTATATGCTCATGCAAATAGTACTTCATCTTTCGTGCAGGTTCCAGTCCAGTACTGGATTATAGATATTTCAATTATTTTTCACTTTTTGTCTCACCATCTCTTCTAAAAGCAACACATACCACTAAAAAAAAACCCTAAATGTAGATGTTCCGGCTCATTGCAGGACCTTTATGACCTTTAAATGTCCCTTTCAACCCAAATTATTTTCTAACACTACAATTAAAAAACTCTAGATAGGAAGCACTAAGTTGTCTGACAATAACTGTACTTCATTATTATTCACCTAAGTATTTCTGGACTCTGAGCAGCCTAATTAGACATCTAATGACATCTAATTCCTGAATGTCCAGCTAAAACTGTGAATTCTTTCAAAGAAATTTACAAAAGTATCAGATAAAAAATTCCACGTTATTTATGAAAAAACCTGTCCTTTTTCATGTAGAGAAAGCAATACATACACCTCTTACTTTGGTCTGGAAATTTCATGGAAACAGTTATCAGAGATGGGAATTCAGGGAATTCAGTATGGGAATTACTGGAAACTCAGTAGGCTCCCTCTGCAGCATGTAAAGGAAGGAGTTTCTCCTCGTCTGTGTTCAGATCACATTTAATAGAAACTACAACCATGCAAGAAAAAACAATATAGTTCATCCCTCAGAGGGTCATTGATAATGAAATTTAGAACAAGAAAGACGTGTTATGTTATCTACTTTTGGCCACTTACATAATCAATCACTGAGTTTCAGCTGATAGCTTCTGAACTTCTCTCTTGAAACTACTGACTCTGCTGGTTAACATGTATCCAATAGAAAATTAGCAATCTAAATCTGAAGACATCTACAGATGTCAAGCCCACCATTTTCTCAGAGTAATTCCCCAGAAGTGCCACATTTCTCTGTTGAACACATCAGGCTTCAGCTACCAGACAGGAGCTCCTGTTATCATTGCCTGTTCTTTAATAGCAACAGCAGCACCCCAGATTTTCACCCAGTGAAGGTAGTCTTGCAGTATGAATCAACTAATCTTTCAAGCTTCTTTGAATAAGTTATGTCATATAAATGAGTTTTCCATGAAGTCAGAAAATTTTGTCAACCTCCCTCATCAGAAAAAATGGAAAGGGCCTTTTTAGAGAAGTCTTAATGCCATGAAAAGACAGGACCAACGAACACACTTCTTGTGTGTGAATCTTTTAAGTTTAGATGCTTACTACATTTCATTTTTGGGTCCACTATAAATGTTCCTGAGTAACATTCAGGCTTATTCTTGCATAGACAGAGCCAAGAAACACCTCAGATGAGAGCAAGGTCACAGATGACTTCTCTATCAGTATCAAAGCAAGAAGAACCCATCCTCATACTCCATATGATCTCAGCTGTCACAGCAGAAAGTAACATTCCTACCTGCTATAGATAGCGTGGCTGTATGTGTTTGCATTTTGACTTAGTGAGCTCTTAAACAGGCAAAATTTTCTTAAACACATGAAGTCCAGTAAAACACTAAGAGAATTACATATAAGATGCAGCTCCAGTCCTCTAGCACTGTGGACCTACTCCTCCATACCAGATCTCTAGCAATCAATAGTACTGCGGGTAAATAAAAACTGAGCTGGTCTCAAATCCTGGCCAGGAACATTTCCTGACCAGGCTTTGTCCACACAGCATCCATCAGTCGGTCAGACAATAAACTCCTTTTCTCACAGGCAATGAGCAACTCTGCTAGCAAATAAATGCATTTGTCCTCTCATCTACTTTTAAATGACTACTAGTGAAGAGGGAATAGAAGCGTTCTGTTACATTTCAGGTGCTTGCCACTCAGCCTAGCTTAACACAGAATAAATTTCAAGAGGAATTTGGGCAGATAGAGGTATTTTTTCTCTGGCATCAAGATTAACAGCAAACGAATTCAAGAAACACAAAACACCACCGGAACAGCAAACTCGTGATCTCAAAACTGCCACTGTTTAAAGCATTTAATTTATTCTCTTAATCTTCCTGAAATTTATTTTCTGAATATTCAGACAGTTTCTACTGAAAGAGCAAATACCTGGAAGCTGTGTGCACATACCAGGAATCTTGCTTAATAACTATTACTGCAGGAACTTGGTTTGACATTAAACCAGTATGATTTGTGCCAAAAAAACCTCTATTAAAATCTAACATAAAAATTTTGTATTGAAGCCTTAATTTTGTGTTTTAATCACAGTTCTATTTATGTAAAGCAATACTGCAGAATACTTTGTCCACATTCTTTGGAAAGAGCAAATATTCCACTTATATAAAGCAGAAAATTTCAAATCAATATCAAGATACTGCTGATTTCAGGACTAGAACTTTATTTATGTTTAATTCCACTAGTTAATATACTCTGCAATCTACAGATTACAGAGAATGGATCAGTATACAGACTGTGTTGGTTAATCCATTCATTCCTAAAAATGCACAAATTCTATTTTTCATAAACCCATGCAGGTTTTGCACAAAAACTTCTGTGATTTATATGTTGTTGCACAAATCAGGATTAAAACAAAATTGTTTCTAATAATCAGACCAGAGCCAATGAACTTAAAACTCTTCACATGTCTCTGGTGAGCAAAGCAGAGCCACGAATAAACAAAAAACATCCAAAGTAAAATCTGTGTTAATATTTTATTATACAGAGCTAAGAAGGAGACCCAACAGGCTGAAAGTAAGCAGAAAACTGTATATGCACATTGTAGTCACATGAAGTTCTGTCCTGTAAGTTACCAGATTTCACTGACTGTAATATACTCTTCAGGTAAATCCAGCATTTTATTTTTCTAAATAAATAAATAACTAAATATTAGGAAGAGCTGTACAGGAGATACAGTTTAAATCAACTTATGAAGCTTTTGGGGAAACATGATCCTAGTGTAATCAAAATGGTATTTTCATAAAATAACAAAATCAATAATAGAAGACATGTTCTTTTTGTTCAAAGGTGCCGTGTTTTGAAAATATTGCCATGTAGTATTTACGGTAACAGCTGTACAGTTAAACTTTAGGCACAAACTGAACTGCAGAGGATCTGCTGCATAAATATAATTCCCATGGCAACTAAGTGTACTACTAGATAACAGAGAAAAAAGGATTTATGTGTTTGCTGAGCTGTCTTGCCCTAGAGGAATTCTCCAGGCAAATGCAGGCCACCTGCCACATGTTATATTAAGCTCAGCCTTCTGGACTTATTTCCAAATCTACAGCAAAAAGGTCCACCAAGTTCCATTTGAAGTTTCCCTGTCATGGTCCTAGTCACTCCAAAATACATAGCTCACTCTTCAATATGCTTCAGATTACATATTGCAACAGAGATGTTTAGCAATAAGTAAGCGTATTTCTGATTGTGATATATTTAACCAAAATCCTCCACACAAAGTGGGCAAGCAATTTGAATCTTCAAATTCATTTAAAGTTTTGTGTATGTCCAATTGTACTGAGGTGCACTATTAAAGTGTGTGTAGTTTTTAAACTCTACCAAAAAAAGTATTCCTGTTTTAATATTGTCAGGAAAAATATTTGGGTCAGATCATTCACATAGTATCTTTCTAAACAACAAATGTATTATAAGTCTAAAAGACTTGCCTTCATATGCAGGAAAAAAACAAAACAACCATTTTTGCTAGAATACATTCTAATAGAGAAGCAATGCTTGGAAATGTTTTAATTTGCAATATTATACTGGGAATGACAGAACTCCACTAAAAAAGTAAAAAAAAATATACAATCACCTGGCAAGCAATAGACAAACCTAATGCAAATAATGCCAACAAGTTATCAAAGGACCAGAGTATGTGTGAAAGCGCACAATGTTCAGTGTTTTCCTTGTCAATTTTGCCTCTTGGAGACTGACTAAAAAAACTTTAAGAAACTGTATTTAGCAATCAAGAATATCCCTAGGTATAAGTCCCAGAAAGACAACTGCTTTGCTCCATTCTCCTCCCTGGGAAAACCCAGCGACACTTTAAAGAGGCAGCAGAGCTTGCCTGATAACATGAATTTTAGCAGGGGAAAACAACCCATACACATTTTTTAGGTAGTTTGTAAATCTAGCTCATTGCTAAGTCCATGGTCAGCATCAGGCAGCAACAGCGCCATGAACTGGGGCACCTACACTTACGAAACCACCTTCGTGTCATCCTTCCAAAGCCTCCACGCAAAAGATGGACAAGCCATTAACTTGGGCTTCCTGCTGTCTTACTGCTTGTGCTCATCTCTCCAGAGCTGTTCATTTACATCCCCACCTTAGCCTAACCATCTTGCTTCAGCTCCATGTGAACCATGAGCTTGAACCAAAGTCCACAGAAGTTGAATCAAGCCCTGTGCTAGCACGAAGTCATTTTGTTAAGTAATAGGATAGCATGCATTCCCATTGTCTTTTATTCTCCTTGCTCTTGTTTGAGCAGGTGATCAATAAGTCCAATATTTTAACAAAGAGAAGAAAAATAATATTAATTTTCATGAACTTCTGTTGCAGTGGTCACAAATTAATCTCTTCAGGACAGTCATAAAGTATTTGCATTAAAATGCAGAACTGCTTGTGCAAGGACAGAAAAAGAGGAACACTTTATGGAACATTTGTTCATCACTGCAAAATAACATCTGTGTTATATAAAACCACTAAAAAAACCAGTACACAACAGAAATGAGTTAAGAATCAACATGACATTACCAAATAAGAATATGCATTTTTATTACTAATAATAGTTTATATGCCCTAATGATTTTTTGTTCTTTTTAGAAAAAAAACGGGTAAAAACAGAAGACTATCATTAAGTATTACTCTGACTTGAGCTTTCTTAGAAGTGATCACGCAAAATACTTCACCAATAGATATGACAAATGCACTTTATATTTCAATGTGTCAAACCATTTCAATACTCAGAAACTATGTTGAAGCTGGCAGGCAAGCAGACTATATTAAATTTTTCTCTTGAATCGACTTCAATTCTGTACTGAATTACTGGAATTTTAGTGACCCTAAAAAAGGCTGTCAAAAATAATATTCAACACAGAGTTTCCAAATCTAATGCTCTATTACGCATACTTCACATAAAATAATATAGTTTCAATATAAGTAAACCAGTCAAGAACAACATTCTATTTGTACTTGTAATTTTGCATACAGTTGTATATTGATTTCTCACAGCATTTTTTAAATGTACCTTCTCCTGAAAAAAATAGTCAGAGGCTACATTTGGTGATTCACTTTGTTGCAGATTTGATACAGTTGGAAACCCTTTTTAAACAAATACAAAATCTACCGGCATGGGACTGTAAACATGTTAATAGCTATTTCAAAACTGACTTTTCAAGACTCATATAGACTTGGCACATAAGAAAATTCTCTTAAGAATTTTTTTAATGCCAGAAAAATGGTTGTATTTACAAATCACTTAACTTCTTTTCCTTCCATTTAATTTGATGTTCTCTCTGCGCAATGAAATTCAACAGTAGTATTTATTTTCTTCTTTTTTTTTTTCCTTGTCTTCACAGTAACCAACATTTTACTATCTTGCTTTTAAGACATCTTAAAATTAAGCTCTGGTGTTTTACTATTCATACTAATAATGTAAAAAATTCAAGAGTTAGGCTTGCCATTTACCTGCTCACTATTAATTCCAACCACTTCTTTCTGTTAAATCCCTACTGTTACAAAATGCTGTAAGTAAAGTGATCACAGAATTGCAGAATCACAGCACAATCTGCGTTGGAAGGGGCCCACAAGGATCATCAAGTCCAGATCTTAAATGGCACTAAGTATAGGAGTATCTTTTTTCTTGTATCACTGATGCGATAGATGTACAGAAGTCGCAAGATCTCGGTGTTCTTCACTTAAATAAGGGAATTCAGTCATATATCACAGCTCAGGAGGAGGCATGGTTAAATCCACAGTAGCTTGGTAAGCAACACAGAAAGCCCATCAGCAGCTTAACTCTATGACAGACCCAGAGGCAACTTGAGAGCTGTCAGCACAACTGCCTGTGAAGCTCACAAGGGAAGCAATAGCCAATTATGCCCCATGACCTGCTACTGGAAAACACAGTGAGAAAGATAACAAATCGAGGGCTTGAAAAACTTTTCAGAGAAACTACATCGTTTACTTCCTACCAAACACACATCCCACTTCACGCTTTTAAGAAAAGGGTAGCATTCAGTGATGGTGCTCTACCTGACCCTTATGAAAGAGGACCACACCTTCAACATTCCCTACCTGGATAAAAACATACAGGCCATTCACCTGGAAGCTAAGCTTTACCTACAGCTGCAGAGGATTAACACTTGGATCTCTATTCTGGTCACTTAGCTCTCATATCAGTGTGAAAGATCAGCATCAAAGCCAAACTAGACTCAATTAGAAAGGAATCAAGTCTACTTGTAAATTTTCTTTCCATCCAGCCCTTCTGATGGGTGGGTCTCAGTAGCTATAAAAATTAATTGGGAAAAATGTTTATTTTGCTCACAGCAGCAAGTAAAACAAAATAGAAAGAGCTTTTCGTGATTCTCACTACCTGATCTACCTCCTTCCTCTGGCCAGCACTGTTTCCCTAACTACACTATTACATGGATTTCCCTGGTACATCAGTCTAAAACCTGGCTTAAGTGCAGGCTCAGTGAACTACACTGAAGTTGTGCACATAACACCAACATCAACAGTGACCTGTAAGTCGAGCCCAGAAACATTTCTAATTATTCTGTGCCTGGCAAGAGTCATTCATGGATTGAATCTGATCTACAGAAAGTAATAAAAAATTCAGCCTCCGGCTTCAACGAGGATAGCATCAAGCCAGTATACGTCTAGGTTAAAATAATCATGTTGAGAGGTGTAGTACACAGTTTATGCCTGTGTTTTACTAAAAAAACATACTTACAGTTTATTTGAGGGCTTAAGCAGCATTTTAAAGATGTGCAGGCCTTTGGAAAGCCATCAGTATGCAGGATGAATTTCACTCTTTCACTGAGGTAAGAATACTTGATTTGCAGGTAACATGCAAAGTAGTTTTAGTTATAAGCCATAAGCAAATGCAAAGTATCTGAAGCACACTGGTTGTGCGTTATTTAAATAAACACTAACAAAGGGCAAATAAATTAAAACACCTCAAGTAATTAGAGATTAAATAGTTGTCTCACACACAAAGAAATCAACCCCCTTCACCAATCCCCAAAAAGAACCAAAGTAACTGACACGCTGGTTTAAACTTTCATAATTTCAAAACATGAGGGGACAAAATGTGTGAGCGGCTATTGAATATGCAGATATAGCATTTGAAGATGATGACCAGGGTTATTTTACGGTTCTGTGACCATTTTGGTGTCTGGTGTGGCAGGAGTCCTCTCTGGGAGTAGTGGTCCAAAACATTTTGTTCTACAGGAAGGGTTTTCTAAGCAAGAAGCAAAATCGTGGCCTTTTAAAATGACTGACTCTCTAGAGGCCATGGTGCCATATATCAAACAAAGTAAAATTAAATTCCCTGATTTTAAATATTAATTCCTGCTAAACCATAATCATGCAGCTAATTTTCTCTAGTCAATGCATTATTAAGACAATTAGAAAAGGGGGCAAAATTTACTAAATTATCCACTTAAATGTTTTGGTGGCCAAACTCCACTGAAAGACCAAGTTTCCTAAATTGTGAACCAAACTATGCAGTCAAGAAAAAAAGCATAAATAGCACATCATTGTGAAACAGGGAAAATACCAGATATATTTTCCTTCTGATAATTGCATTTCCCTGAAGGTCATGTGACTGAACTGTGAATGTAAACATCCAGCACCATATTTCCTAAAAACCAATTAAGCATATCTCTGCTGATAGTCACATCCTTGGGCATTTCCTGCGGATGCACTCGGCACACACACCTTTTCCTCTTTGCCTAAATAGCTTGAGAGAAACACTGATTGAACCAGTAGTACTGCACAGCCGGTAACACACTGCCAGCCTGGCCTTCTACAGGGTTTGCTGCCAGGGAATTTGAGAACGTATCAGTCATCTAAGAAGCAGAATGAGTGCTACAAATCTCTGTCAACAAGAAGCGAGGCTTGGGTGGATAAGGTGAAGAAAAGGGTGTGGAATGATTTGAAAGGTTCCTAGTACAAACTGCAAAAAATTTCTGAAAGATTCTTTAGGAAGGTTCTTACCCCGATCAAGGATTTCTACACAAAAGAACAATCTGACCCTTTAATAAAATATTTTTTAAAGGCTTTAATGAATATAAATTAGATTAGGTAATCAATATTTATTACTATGTTATATTTTTATCAAATTATATTCAAAAGCAGCCTCTCTCATCCAGTTTGTAATTTCCAGAGTGGGTTCTGATTGACATTCCTCTAAACAAAGGATGCCTGATACATGACTATATTATTGGCATTTTGTCAATGGCAGCAAGTTACAACTTGTCTAATAACTGAAAGCTAATGATAATTAGCTCTCGCCAAGTCTGGTAATGTACCCAGTTACTATTCAGCACTGTAAAAGCAAAAGCTCTGCTTTGTGGTATTGTAGAACTTTTAGAAAAGAACCAAAAGATTGCTTGTGTGCTTTCTGTTCAAGTCAAAAGGAAATGAAATATATCACACTCTTTTGAACCCCTTGATGCCTTGGTCTCAAAATTAGCACAAATATAGCTGGGAGAAAATATGGTTACTTCTTATTTTTATGGCTTAGCTGAGACAATTTTTTAACTACATAAGTTTTTCAGTTATTTAATTTTTTTTTTCAGAATAAATTTATAGTCAGACCTATGATTCAGCATCTCATTCAGTAAACACCCAAATGCATCCTGCCCAGAAATGGAAGGAAGAGCTTAAAATGAAATAAATGTTGGTTTTGAAAAAACCCAAAGCAACTAACCTCAAAGAAACAATGTAGGACATTCCCTATATCAAATAAAATGATTTTTGCTGCTAGAAGTCCCAAAAAGATAGAGATAAGAAAATGTGGAAGACAAAAAAAAATTTTTGCAATATGGTACATTCTTTTCTCCATCCATTTGCTGAATATATATCCCAACATCAGTGACAAGAGAAAAATCAAACACAATTGTTCGACAGAGCAAATGTGGTCTATAAAAGGTGAAGCAAATATTTTCAAACACCAGCTGGAAGATATTCCATTGTGGTAAAATTGGAAGTATGCATGCTAAAACATGGCTGGGCAGATGAGAATCTTCAGACCACTCAGACCCCTCACTGCACTCAGAGTTATGTTTGGATGCCACCTGGAAGCACTTTGCTTTTATGACATTCTAGAACCAAAAGGAAGTTGCTTTCCAGAAGCAGGCACAAAGGCAAATATATCCTTCAGATGAGTAGCCTGCAGGACAGAACTTGTTAGTGTAAGAGAACCAAAAGATAAGCTGTTTAGCAAAGAACCTAAGCATCGTGATGTTTAAGATTTGATCGCCTCCAAGGCTGGCTTGAGAATATGGAGGTGTCTGGTTGGCAGGGTGAGACCTGCATGTTTGAGTCACAGTCTCTGCTTTGACCAGCCTGGAGAAGGAATACACACTGCAGGCTCACAAAAGACTCCTTCTAATCCAAGTTTGGTCTTCAAATTTTGATTTTGAACACCTTACGACACAGAGTAATGAGAATATAAGTCAGTGGGAAAAAGGTATTTCTCTACATGGAGGTTTCACCTTTTCCTGCTGAGCAAACAACAGCTGCTTTTTACTATTCATTCTAGATCTTCTTTGTTGGAACTATCTACTTTTGATTTAAAAGTCGCTGTCCTGATTGGTGGTATAACAGCTGACAAAAACTTTTCTTGTACACAAATACCATTTACTCAGAAAACAGGAGATTTTCAGGAAATGTGTCATAAATCATTTCATAACCTTAAAACAATTCAGACTGGATCTCATAAGCATTGAATACTGCTTAAATACAATTTTTCCTTGAGGTTTTTCATATCCCATTACTTTGCTACCAGTTTTTTCTTTAGCATTTCCAGTCCTGTTTGCTATGTGTCCTCATCTACATGGCCTCTCATTTACCCGTTTTGGTGAAACTTGAAGATATCCCCTAGTTTATCACTTTAAAAAAAAAAAAAAAACAAAAAAAACAAACAAAAAAAAACAACCTCCCCAACAAAAACAAAAAACAACAACAACAAAAAAAACCCTATCTCAAAACCTACTTTTATGACACTAGTGCTGTGTTGCGTGTTAATTCATACTGCCCTAACACTACCAGGCCACTGTTAGAGTCTTGGCAAGTCCGGCATCCTTCTGTACTGCCTGCAGCTTTGCCCTACCACCACAGGCTGCCCAGCTCATGCTGTCATGAGAGTGTTACATGAAAGCCATTAATACCCTTCATTTACAAAAAAAAAAAAAAGAAATCACTAACCTATCTCATACTTTCTCACTGTTGTTATGTTATTGCTGTGGGAAAAATTTTCCTTTGCCCAGTCACATTTTGTTCCTGGCTGTCTTTGAAACTTCTTCTGAAAGCAAAGAACTTCTTTATAAAACACCCACCAAACAAATAACATCTTCCCCAACACAGTTGACTGTTTATGTGGTGAAAATTTTTGTATTTGTGAGCATTCAGAATTTTAATCATAATTTCTTTGACATGCAGAAATAAACAGTGTGTGTGAAGTAGCATCCTTTAGAAAATAGAATCCCAAATAAAAAAGATAGAAGTCAAGAGAAGGCTCTGTTCCCTGCTAAATTAATTACAATGGGAGTCATCAGAATTTAGCAGCACTGATAGGTTTATTTTCATGCCTTCCTTCACTCTGTCAATTCTTCCCAAAAGAACTAATGCTGCAGGTGGTTTGAATGGCTTCCCCCCACTACCACACACACACACACACAAAGATCCAAAACCAAAACTTCACCCCACAGGGAGTCTTGGTGCTTATATTCAAGTAAATGACATTAATACTCCCTGAACAGCAGCATTTCACCTCTGACACCCTCTTCTGCCCCAATGCATTGAACTGTAGTGCATCCATGTACTACATCCATGTTGATCCTGCTGAAGCACAAGCTGCAGTTGGCATTTTTTCTATCATCAAACAAACACAAGTCTGGAATAAGGGTACTGAAGCAGGAATGCCTATGTGCTAAGAATAGCTGGCCACAGGTCTGAGGGGCAAGGCACAGAAGAGAAATACAGCAAAAGGATTGATATCAGACAGTTAAAAACATTAACTCACACGATTATTGGAAGGCCTAAATAGCTGCAGGTTTCATGGTCAACATATTTAATGTCTGTTGGTACCAAAAAAGAACTGAGGATAATTTTTAAGAGGTTTTTCAGATTGCTTCAAGAACAATGCTGTCTCTGGTGGTCACATCTAGCTAAAGTCAGCTCAGAGACAGGATATTTTGCTTACAACAGCATAATTTCTCTGGTAAGGTTAATCATGCTCCTTCCAATTATTATGGAAAACCTATCAGGCATGTTTGACTGTTATAAACAACACCAGTCTATTACCCACGACAGCAACAATTTTCCAAGACATCAGTAAATCACTGTATCCCAGCTGTGTGCCAGCTCTTTTTGGCACTTACTTGTTGAACTGAATTTCTCATGCTAGAGGTGTTTGTGTGAGGAGACAAGGAAGTGTTCTCAGCTTGAGCTAGCAACAAAGAGGAAAGGCAGCACTGCCATGAGGGCAGATACACACAGGGACAAAGAACTGGAATGATCCTTAAAGACAGAGATGAAAAGCTTGAACTTGATTGAACTGAAAAATTAGATTAGAGAGAAAGAAACTCAAAGAGAAAGGACACATGACCAGTAAAAAAGTCAAGGAACTTAAGACAATTCACATCTTCATTAATGATCTGGATGATGGGGCAGGGTGTACCCTCAGCAAGGGTGCTGACAGCATAGACCGATGACACTTCCCACAACTGGGAGGTGTGGCTGATACACCAGAGGGTCACATCCAGAGGAACCTTGACAGCCTGACAGGAACCTCATTAAGTTGAGCAAGGAGAAGTGCAAACTCCTGCACCAACATAATACTGGGAGTCACCCAGCTGGAAAGCAGCTTGGCAGAAAAGGACCTAGGAATCCTAGTGGACACTAAGTTGAACATGAGCCAGCAATATGCAATTGCAGCAAAAAAGGCAGATGGTATCCCAGGCTGCATTAGAGAATCTGTACAGCCACATAAGAAATTGACTGATTTTATCTGCACATAGGTTAGGAATATAAAAAAAAAAACAACAAGATAATACGACAAGCAAAGAAAGAATTTTAACGCTAGGGACACAGTAATGTTGGGGACACAGACTTTCTTTTAGCAGATGAAGCAATCAGAACTGGACAAACTGGGAGTATTTGGGAGTACGCATATGAATGTGACAAAGGAAATCTTCTGAAAGATGATATATATCTGTAAGGAGAAATTTTGGGAGAAACGCTTTATAGTCTTTTTTCCCTGCACAATTTTATTTCAAATGAATGAGAGACTTGTGAGCACTGCAGACATTACGTGAAACAAAGTTCAGCCCTGTTAATCTTTGTACATTTTTCCCCTCACCCTGCGTACCCTTTAAGTACAGCCTGGGTGCACTAAGATTGGAAGCTCCCTTTTACCGATACAGGAGAACTTCCTAAGAGGGGCCAACCCTACCCTTGCCAGGTACTGTGAAATATGTCACACATTTGCCTGTCATAGCCAACACAGGTCTCCTAGCAATTAGACCAGATCTCAGAGATAACAGTGAATCACAACCATAACCCTTGTGTCTACCATCTTCATATTAATCTGGGGAGAGGGAGAAATCTTCAGAACGGAAAAGAGCTCAAATACACAATTAAAGAACACTCCTGATTTTATTCATTTATTATGCATGGAGCACAATCACTTAATATGCTGTTATACCTAGGTCATCAGTGAGACTGGGCACTGTAAGGAAAGACAAGATGAAATTACTGGGTATCTGTTGCATGACAACTTCATCATAAATGGATGTATGGAATAAGAGTTCCTCAGAACAGGCCCCCCAAGAAAGGAGGGGGGCATTTGTTGCTTCTCTTGACACTGCTTATCCTTCCGCTCTTCCCAAACAATGTTAACCATGATCTTAGACAAGACCTTCTTCAAGGTGATATTATATGTAACTCTATTTTTGTTGGCTTATTTTAGCACCATATAGTTGTTGTCTATGTGATTCTAAGAAACTATTCTGTACTTGTTTAGACTTTCCATTTGTAGAGGACCTTGATCAAAAGCATTAGCTAGAAAGAGATAAATGCATTTCCTTGTTTCCCAAAACCACTACTGCTATCATAATCCAAAAGACGCATCATGGAAGTATTAAAGAATGCTTGTGATCCAAGTCAGCAAAAAAAAGGGGTCCCAACCACATACAAAATTTTAAAAATATTCGAAGATGATAAATTATATTCTTCTGAAGACAAGCATTTTTCTAAGCTTATTTTGAAGCCACAGGCAGAGTCCTGCTCTGCTCACCTCCAATCTCCTTCACAGTAGGAATAGGTTGAGCTGTATTGATCTTAATTTCAACATGGACATACAGGGTAGCTGAAATCAAGAGTTATTTTTGATATTCTTTTCCATGTTAATGAAGTAGAAGACCTAGAAAAAGTCTGTCAGTCTCAATGACTCAAAGCTACTGATAACTCCATGTTTCTGTATTGAAATCTTTGCTAGCCCAGAAAGAATGGCTGACATATCCAAAGATGTTTGATGAAAATGGAGTTTTTAACTCCCTTATTCTGTCCAACACTTGCAAGGACTTAATTTCCCTCAATTCATGACCTATTTGAGTGCACCACCTAATTTTTATTCCTTTCTATGTGATCTGAATTTACCATTAAAATATTTTTAATATCTGACTGCAAGAGCTCAGAATTGATCCAACTGAGTATCTGATTTCAGAGCTTGCTTTCCTTTCTTGAAAAGGATTTGAATCTTGATTCCTTCCATTTTTCCCAAGAGAAAGCTCATGAAGTGTGTAGCCTGACAGGAGCCGGTGTTGGTGAGAAGTTTTTGAAAAACAAGCAGAGGCTGTTAGAATGATAATCAGTCTTTGGGTTTTCTTGTTACTTTATTGTTTCCAGGGACCTCATAAGAGGAGTAAAGTGGATGCATTCCTGTTTACCTAATCTGGGAAGGTGGTGAAGATCAGCAAAGTGAAAAGACAATTCTGTTGAGTAAAGGTCTCTCTCAGTAAAAAAATGCTGGTTCCCTGGTAGGAAAGACATGTTTAACCTCAGTGACAGAGGCTGGAGCTACATGGTGAGGAATTTCTGGCTTTATAAACTTTGAGTCAAAGTTTAGCACAAATAAAACTAGAAAATGGCTAAGAAGTTCTTTATCATCTGCTTATTTCTTTCCAGGATTCCTTTCCAACAATTCCTTAAGCTGGGCATGAGGAGTCTGCAGTGGTAACTAGAAAAGAAAACTCAGTCTTTAAGTCATGATAAGCCACAGCAGTATTTTGTGACAACTGGGTATTTCCTCCATTACTTGAATGCAACAAAAGGCTATCTTTCTATTGCTGTCTTTCAAGCAGTCTGGGGAGAAATGTAAACTTCTCTGGTATAGAGATATTCTGGTATATGCAAGCATTATCTTAAGCATGGTTAACACNCCCCCCCCCCCCTTTTTTTTTAACTGCTGACTTGGCTGCTTTTTAGCTCTGGTTTAGTCTGCTGGCATTCCTATGCAAAGGAAGTAGGAACTCCTTGGGAATTATGTGCATGCACAGCTGCATGCCCTGCAAGTTCAAGCCACATTTATGGTCCATTCTTCTCAGTTCTGCACTCCACTGAGAAGGAGAGGGTAACAGGCACTGAAGATTGTCACTATAGCTGCATTTCAGGAAGGCATGAGGGAAATGTGTGTTTATCTCATATATCTATTAATGCATGCCCTTTTGGGATAGCTGTCCCACAAAACTGTCCTCACTAGTAAATCTGTTTGTAGGCACCAGTTGCATTCCCTACATTTGGTGGGAGGCACAGCTTGAAAAACAGAAGAGGTAGAGAAGTGGCTCAGTTCTGCAATCAAAGACAGGGCTGGTGGAGCAATAGATAGGGTGTTTCTTTACATGGGGCTCTACTTCCTTTCCATTTGTAGGTTAAGAAATGCTGTTTTCTTCAAACTATTTTTGTTCCAGATTAAGGAGCAAGGACTCAAAGCAGCAACACCAGCTCCAATTTAGTTCTGTTTCATTCCCCTCCTGTCAGAAAAAAAGTGACCAGGTATGTTTCTACTCAGAATGCCCTGCAAAAAACTGTACTCTGTACAGAGGTAGCTGAGCTTCCAGCCAAAATATCACAATGGCAGGAAGAACTGATCTTTCCCTAAACCTCTCTTGTCTTTTCCCACACTCATTTTTCCTCCACCAAAAAAAAAAAAAAAAAAAAAGAAAGAAAAGGAGGAGGAAGATAATTATGCCCTTGCAAAAGGAAGTTGAGACAAAGAATTAACCTCCTAAAGTCAAACAATTTTGCCATGCAACCAGAAACTGGATAAAACACTGTCCCAGGATGCTGGTCTAAAGAAAAGCTTAAGATGTTAGAATAGCCCTTGTAAAAATACTGCCAAAATTTTGATTTAATAATAAGGTATGAGTGCAGACAAAATAAGGAGGGAATGACAGGGCATGGAGCATTCCACCACCACTGTATCTGATCCTGGTACCAAGCTACAAATGGGATGAAGTCACAGATTTGTGCATCCATTGGGGGAAAAAAAACATTTCCTGTGGGTAAAATTCATGTCTCTCTGGAAATACTACATCTGATGCATATGTTGTTCAGAGACACTGCAAATTCTCTTCTGAAAGCTCACAGATAAAAACAGTTTCCTCAGAGAAACCAAGATAAATCTTTGCTTCTCATGCACATCTCAGATCCTGCCCGAAATGAATGAGGGAATAAGGACAATTAGAAGAAGAAAAAAAGCTTCAATTAGCATACAAATATCTTGGCAATCAGGCAATAATAGCAAAGGAAATGCAGAAAAAATACATGACAGTTTAATGGGGAATTCTTAAAATATTATATTTTGTAAGATTTATTGAAGTGTGTATGTGACATTTTAATAAGCTTGTCCCAACATCCAGTATTTTTAAAGTTTGCTTGAGTGTGGTAGGAATTCTTTATATTAATGAACTGTGACCAGGGTTTTGCATTTTGTTCACAGAACAAGACACAGCTTCTGCACATGCTCACTAAAATGCACACGAATGTTTAATATTTTTCCTGCAATTTCTTCTTTTTATTTAAATCCATGCAATGTTGTTTTCATTTGCAAAAATAAAGAAGAGATAGTGACACAAAGAGGAAGGGCTGTCCTTTAAAATGTGAGCTTAACCATAGAGGCTGAAATATCTAAAACAACTTCTTTCAGTTAAGAGTAGCTCAGCACATGCTATTATGAATCAAGTACCTCATGAAATTACTCTGTAGACACCAATTACTTACACAGTACATAATGCATTTTTCTGCTAGGTAAAATTAAGTCTCAGCAATGAAACCACCATGCCCAATAATTTGCACAAGAAAAATGGAAAGAGGATACATAAATTAGTGGAACAAACGAAAGCCTTATGCTCTGATTTCAGCCAAAACTTAAATCTTAGCAGAAGTAAGTTTAGTGATCTCAGAACTGAAATCACCATACCCAGCAATTTGTGCAAGAGAAAAAGAAAAGAGCATACACAAATTGGTGGAACAAACGAAAGCCCTTTCTGCTACACTCTAATTTCAACCAGCTCTTAAACCCTCGTGGAAATGAGTTTGGTGATTTCAACTGAATTTCACAGTTAGCATCAGAAAACTAGTTTCAATTATTAGCTACAATTTCATTTGATTAAAAGCCTCTAATCTGGAGATGCCCAGGACTCTGCTAGCTTGTAAATTAAGTTAACATTTTCCTTCACCTCAAGACAGGAGGATTGCTCAGAGCTAGGATTCAATGCACCACGTGTTTTACAAAGATAAACAAGTGCCTTATGTTACTTTAATACTTTAACTTTCATAAGCCATGAAGTATTCCTCTCAAAATATTTAAATATTGTTCTCTGATTGCTATTAGGCATCCACCATACTTCAGGGGAGTCTGGAAAGCAGGAACAACTCTTTTTATCAGAGGTCTCTGTCAATGTACCAGAAAGAACCTGGACCTACAGTACCCCTCTCTCCCCCCACCATATGAGCACACACAGAAGGGGGAGGATGGGAGAGAAGTTAAGCACTGCCACCTTCATATAAATCTAGTGACTCTTCTCCCCCAGCCTCATATTCAATTGAGCTAGAGGATATGTTTAAATGCAGTTGATAAGACAAACAGATATAAGCTTCACAGAAGTATAGAATTCAGGAATCTTCCATCAGCATCTTCTAAACCACAAGCTTTTTTCAAAAAAAAGATACAGTAGAAAATTTTCTTTTTATATACAATTTGCAGTATTTAAAACTATGTACCTATAATTTGAATAAAAATGCTAGTAAAGCCCATTTTTTATTCTTTCAGCTAGGCACAAGAAAAAGCTGACATATGGAAGAGAGCTGTGAACAGAGAAAAGATGCACCTTTGGTCATATGCCCTAGAATAACTTAAGAAGTGTCACTCAGGATTGGTGCTGGATGCTCTGCAATGCAGTGGGGGAATTAGATCTGTTATCATTCTTCCTACTCTAATAAAAAATATAGAAGGAGTCAAATGAGCCATGAGAAATTAACACTGAATAAAAGCATTTGGAAAAATCCAGAACCCATTTGCACTGGCAGCCCCTTTGTTATTAATTCTTCCAGTGCCCAAGAATACTTTTGGCCCTTGCCCTTGTCTGATGCATCTGACTACCGGAATACTCACAACACAGAAAACAACTTCAGAAAATGCAATATTTTCAATCTACTTCCCTGGTGACTTGCAAATCTTTGTGAAGTCATGCATCCACAGGATTGCATCACTTGTAGAACGATGCCAAAGATTTTGAAGAGCATTAACCTGCATAAACTTGGCCTATCAAGAAAGTTAAACTGCAGCTGCTTTTACAGTGGAGGCATTCACAACAGTTTTCTATTCATTTCACTACTCTGCATTACACTACTCTTCTGATTTTTTTCTCTTTGTGTGTGTTATTCATCTGGACAATATCTCTTTTCACCGGGAATAACAGAAAGTATGGGATTTATTGCTATAATGAAGTTCTTTCAAATCTCTGTTTTCTCTCTCTAAAGGACAGGAGGATAGACGTTCATCTCATCAGGCAGCTTATTAGGATTAGCACTGAGTAAGACACCACAGAATGTCAAGCCTATCAGTTACTAAACATGCATCATACAAACTTTGTCTTTGCGAGAACCTCTGCTCTGCATTTGTCATCCACCTGAATAATTAACAAGTACATGCTGCCTGCCAGCAGCTTAGGGAATTAATTTTCCCAGATTAAATGCAGATCACGTCTGCAAAAAACTCAGACCACACACATGCTGCACTACTACCTTTCAAACATTAAAAGCAAGGAAACAAGTTTTATTATGGTCTCAGCTGAGTCTGACCTAAAACTTATTTATTATAGGTATGACTTCATAATCATTATGAAGTGGTCAGAGAGGTTTTAACACCCAACTCATGCAACAAACCAACAAGGAACTCTCTTGAGCTGGTATGAGAAGCTCTTTAAATAAATCTCCACTCTAGAGTTGCTTCACTGTTTAATGTTATTTTATTCCCAAAATACTGAGACAGACATAGGGAAAATCTAATGTCTGTAAACACTGAGGGTTTTTTGAACTTGAAGTATTTACTCTAGGTTCTTTAAAAATAGATTTAGAGATGAAAACTGCAGCATGCAATAGCATGTATATTGATGCCAGGGACTGAAAACAAATAAGGTATCTCATTACCTGATATTTTCTGTGATCTAAGACAACACTTGCCCCAAAATCAGAAGCCTGATAAAGATTGATTTCTATTTGAAATGATAAATATGACTGATTATTGAAAAAGATGATGAAAAACATCCTTTTACACTATACTTAATAAAATTGTTATTTTATATGATATAGGAATATTTATAACAATGTTAGGAAATTATGTTCTCTAAGAAACTGAGTGGACAAAGGATTGAGACTTACAGCTTCCAAGACACCCTTTCTGAACGGCCATTCCTCAATGTACTGACAGGCAAGCAGCAATATGACGTAATTGGGAGATATGGTACCATTTGCCATGAGCCTCTACCAGTTCAGTGCCTAATTAGTATAACAATCCCAAAGAAGTTAAAGATATACACAAAAAACCTGCAATCGTTGTTCCCAAACAAAAAGGACAGGAAATAAACCAAGTACACAGATGAACTTAATGTACTAAATTCTTAGGATGTGAGTGTAACAGGACAGCCTTAACAAAGGGAGAAAAACCCCATCCATAGCGAAACTATGTCATACCTGCCTCTACCTCGCTGAAGGAGTCAAAGTCTATACCCTGTCAGACTCTGCAAGCTTTCTATGTACAGAACTCACAGCAAAGGTAACAGGAGTCAGTGCAGGACTAGGACCTCCATCTTAAAGAAAAGCTTCACTCCAGTAAGGCAAACAATGTGTTCCTCCTTTGACTCTTCTGTCCTGAGATGCAGCATTTCTCCAGAACACTGAGAGTTCCAGATCTCTTGGGTGTATTAGTCTGGTCTTCGATTTGCCATTCCTATAAGCCAAGCTTCTCAAGACTCGGTATGCCTGCACCATCTACCAGGACGTAGATACCACTGCGGCTTCCTTTTGGTTAAGTACATTGCAATATTTTTACTACCTTCTTAAAAACTGGAATTGGAGGGAAATTAACTGCACAATTATACTTGTAGTACATACAGTAGTAATAGATGACCACAAAACACCTTATTCCAATAAATACTAAAGGCAGTGATTAAAGATGGCTCTTCTTTTTTGCATTTAGTCTGAGCTTTCTACTGCTTACAGCTCATGGGAATTAACACGAGTCCAATCTGAAAGTTATGAATTCAGAAAAATTTATGTGCACATATAGTAAATTCCTTCAAAAAACAAATGAACAAATAAAGTAGTTAAAATGGATGACAATTTAAAAAATACGAACAAAACAACAACAAAACAACCCCTGAATGCTACCACATCCGTTTTCTCCAATTTTGAGGTTTTATAATGTTACAATAAACTAATATCTACTTGTTACGTAAAACACTGCTATATTTTGAATCTACATCTCCAAAAATCTTTCTACTCTCTTAAATTTACTATCAACAAATAAAGTGATTGCTACTTCTGTGACCTACATTAAAAACCACCAACTTAATGTGAACGAATTACCAGTTAATCATCAAAGTAAACAAAAATCTATCAAAAAATTGTATTGAAGTGCAGTACTTATTACGCTGCTAAATATTACTGCAATCATCTACACAAAAATCATCTTTTTGTTCTTTACTCATTAATAATCATACTCTCAGACATAAATATTTTCCATAAAATTAACATAATACATCTCCATTTCACTTTTGACAAAAGTAACAATTTTTTGGTCTCTAATATTACAGCATATACTTTATCCAGGGGAATGACTAAATGCAAAGACACAGTGCTGGGGTTTTTTCTAATTCACGTTCTCCATGTTTAATATTTTGCTACCGTTATTGAAATTTAAATTGAAAAGGCTTTGTATTGTCCACAGCAGAGACCTAGTTCTAACCACAGTATGCCTATCACTAGCAAACTAAAATTGAGGCCCTGCCCTTGGCCCTGGGGCTTAATCTCTGGGTAATGCTGGAAATGTTGTTCCATGCATGGATTAGCAAATTAAAAGAAGTTACAAACCTCTGCTGTGACTTGTATAACTCCTGCAGTCCCTAGATCATCATCCACAGTTACAGAACTAGGTTTAGCTGTTTTGAAAAGACATGGTAGGAAAAAGCAAATTGACAGAAAGATTTCTGTGCACTACAAGTGGGAACTATCCATGCCAAAACCCAAGGCCACAGTGGTAAATATGCACAAGCATTTCGTTTAAAATTAATAGGTAATTTTGAAAACTATCAGAGCTCCTTTTATCAAATGTAACTGGTTTTCTGTAATCAAAAAACTAACAAAACCCCTATGACTATCTACCAAGCTAGATATATGCCGTTATTTAGAAATTTTGCTAATAAAGATTGCTGTAAAAAAAATTAATCCAGTTTTTTTCCCTGTAAGTGTTGAAAAGTTGATATTCCTTTCAAGGTTTCTGTAATTTTGTTTATATCACGACGTTTTAGCAGAACATCCAAATAGTCTAGCATCTTGTATAGCACAATACACGAACTTTGTGGATGCTTTTATAAAACCTGTGATACTTACTGATCTCAAAATAGATGCAGGTATAATAACTATTATTATTATTAGCCTATTATAGGCTAATTTTCTCTCAAAACAATAACATATACTCTCTATTTAGAACTTTTTATTTCATTAAGTATTCTCAAGGGGAAAAACATCCTTCAGCAACTTTCTAAACAATGTTCTCTTCAAAGAAGCATGCATTACTATCTTAACAAATAGAGAAATGTCAAATAAGTGAATATTTGTACATTCTCAATGAATATTTGAGAAAGTAAGGATATCCAGGCAGCTTAATGTTATGCATCTGATTAATTTGTTACGGAGGATGCATACAGAATATGCTACATTATACAGGCTCTTGAGATACCGACTACAAACCCTTTGTATTTGTATACAAACAAAATTTAACACTTCCAGAAGAAAGTTACCCAACATATTATTATATTATACTATTATATTATTAATATTAGTTAATTCACCGTCCAACTTTTCTGAGAAGGGGCTGCTGTATTTTAAGGAGAAATAAATGCTTGCTTGAAATTTATGAGAATCATGACACATATGTCTATCTCTGTCCCAAAGTGCTTCACCCTAAGCACCAGTTGCACTAGGTACCCAGACCAAGTTTGAGGAATTCAAATGAAGCTGAAACACCACCATCTTGCCATAATCCTGAAACATCAAAAATTGCAGGAAGGAAAGTGGATTTCAGTGTAACTGGTGACATACTCTAGCCGCTCTGCTCCCATGACTTTTCTGGCATGAAACACCATCTCCGACTGATGCTGTTATGTCCAGCAAATGTGAGTGTGACTGAAGGTATCTATAACCTGATGGAAACATGGTCTTTCTCACTAGTGGCATGGCCCCTTGACCCATGTATAAAAGATAACAATTGGTTTTTGTTTGGCGGAGACAGTAGTAATGGGGACCAGTGATGCCACAGGCTGGCTGCTCAGATGGCTCTAGAGGACAGAAGGAAGGCTCCTCCATTTCCTGAGGGAAAAAAAAAAACCAAAAAAACAAAAAAACAAAACAAACAAAAAACAAACAAAACAAAAAAAACCCACAAAAAACAAAACAAAACCCTAAAAAAACGAAAAAACAAAAAAAACCCCAAAAAACCAAAAAACCAAAAAAAACCAAAAAAACAGAGAGTGCCTGATGAAGCTGCATTTACGCAGCCACGTGAGCTTCATTAGCTAATCAGGACTGTTCAAGACAGACACGTGAGCCACGATGCATAGGAGCTGTAAGAAGGATTGGAAAAGAGTACATGCTTGGCCATTTCACTCAACAATTAAATTTTGAGCACTGATTTTATGCAGTGATTACAATTAAGAGTCTTTCACTGCCTCTGACAATAATATAGCATATATTACTTTCCTCTTCTAGTACACGGATCAGTAAAACAACTGGGGACTTGTGGCAAAATTACAGGCAGAAAAAATTTAACCAGGATTATAACACAAAGTCTGCCGAGGCTAACTAAAGTAAAACATTTCCTGGCAGGGTTTTTTGGGTGTCTTTTGCCCAGACTTTCCAGTTATAAATACAGAACATGCAGCATTTCTCTGAAGTACCTTGTAAGCAATGATACTGAGAGCAAAACACAGCTAAAACAGTTCTGGAAGTGTATTTACAAGCCAGAGTTGACCTCATGAATGCCAATTACTCAATTTTGCTTCTTGTCTGACCTACACAAACCACTTGAGGTGCAGAAGGCAATTCAGCACCCAAGCTCACTCCAGCCACTGTTTTTTCTGCAGAGTTCCAGCAAGGGTCCCAGTCTGCAAGCACCAAGATGCTGATTCTGCAATACTGTTGTCTTTCTCCTAGGAAGTTGCCTGGGACCACCAGCTCATTTCCCACAGGCAATCCAGGAGCCATCAGATGATAATGGGTTTTAGTTTCCACCCACCTGGGCTGCATTCAAACTAGTGACCTAAGGTGAAGGTCCCCACATCCCATTACCAAGCCCTCAAGCCATTTAGGAGCCTCATGTAGTAAGCTTTTCCTGCAACATAAAGTCAAGAGACAGTAAAAAGCTGTCTGTGTCAGAAATCTGTTCTCAAGTACATGGTCAGTCAAAGCCTTTTGATGCAAGTACAGTATTTCAGGTATTAAATTGGCTGAATATTTTTCAGTCAATACTAAAAGCTCTGCGAAAGGAGAAAACACAAAAATCAAAATACAATATCACGCCATAAAATCTGAAATTAACTGTTTATATAGCCCTAAATTTAATTATTGTTATTAACAGATATTAAGGGTCTGCATGGTCCTTTTAAAAAAAATAAACCATCAGCAGGAATTTGAAAATGTTAAAAGGGTTTCAAACAACATCAGTATTATTATCAAGACATTAAACTATATATATTTTTAATAAATTAAAGACTGAGCTACATGTAAATTACATGTTTAGCACTTAATGCTATATTCACATACAGCGTATTTTCTGTTCGTTAATGCTAGACATTTTAATACACAGTTTAAAATATTAGGAGCTGTAAATTATCTTGTGTTAAATATGCCAAGTACTTCAGAAGTGTTAATTAATGTATTATTAAAGCAGTTTTTAGGAGGAGTGAGAAGATATTTTAAGAACTATGAGTTTTGACTAGAGTAAATGCACATATATTTGCAATTAGTTTAACAATTTAATAAAAAGGATCTTGTACTAAATAATATAAAAGGGCTTTTTTGGGGTGGGGTTTTATGTTTTCTGGTTTTATTTGGTTTTCCTTAAATAAACATACCAAATACTATGTTAGGTTAAAATGACTTTCACTGTAACACTCAGCCTTGAATTAATCAGATAAAGATGAAAGTGAAGAATTTTGCCACCAGTGTTTCTTACTTAAGTCACTCAGTTATGCCTTTCAGCTTGGTATATTTTATATGAAGGATATCTTGTTAAAACAACTGTTGAAGGCAAGTCATGTCATATCAGCCACACTCCATACCCTATGGGAGCTCAAATATTCCAAAATCTATGTTAATATAATCCTGCCACACAATTCTACTACAGAAATACAGCAGGTTTTCAGTGACATGCAAGACTTCATATAAGTACCACATTATCTGTATGTCTCCCAGTAATGAGGTAAAGCCATAGCAAGGATTATACTGAATCAATTTAGGAAGGTAAAAATTGTTAACAAGCACTATAATATAGCCTAGTAGGTGATTCTAATCTCTATTTATCAACTAACAAGTAGGCTGCACTTCTCAATGCAGTTTCCAGTACTGTAGGACTGCTGTAGGACAGCAATATTCTCTGGCTCAGGAGACAAATGCAACTTCTCAACAAGGGTTTGCAGCTTTCTAATACGAGATTTACTGTGAATCATGCCATGTGCTTCCACCATTCGTTTTCAAAGTGGTTTTAAAAAATATGTGGCTTCTTGCCTATCTAAATCTTTTGAGTGTGTTTTGCCCTGGTCACAAAGACTAAATACAATTGCTAGGACATCCAAAATCTCTTTTGGAATACTTCCTTCAGAGACAGAGTAATACCTGTTGTAGGGTTTTGAACCTCAGAAAAAGCTTTCACTGACTACATAAACAAAACAGGGGACTACAGGGGATACAACAGAGCTACTGAAGTACCTAAGTTCTCTGCTACTCCCAGAATGCACTGAGAATTCCCATGTTACAGATACCAGAAGAGTGAAGACAAACAATCATGGGGATGCTTAAGAATTTTAGTAAGCCAGTCAATTAGGGGTCTTTGCCAAGAAAGTCTTATTTTGTTTATTATTTGGGCTGGACCCCAAATCAATTTTTTTTTTAAATTAGGAAAAAACCTACACTAAAAAAAAAAACAAAAAACAAAAAAAAAAAACCAAACAAAGAACAAAACAAAACTTGGCAAAGTCAATTCTCCTGTTTAACCAGGCCACTCAGCAGGCTGACATTCAGCTTTTAGACTGTATTTTTCAAAATATTTTCCCTTTACTGACAGATGCTGCTATAAAAAATTCGTCTCAGCGTCCAGCTGATGATTGACAGTGGGGCCAGAGAGACTGCAGTAGGCTTAAGCAAGGAAAAAGAGCTCTAGCTGTGCCACAGTGATGAAGTAGAACAAGGTTTTCACGCAATAATACAATCGCAGAATATGCTGAGTTGGAAGGGACCCCACAGGGATCTTTGAGTTCTACACAGGACCATCCCCAAGCATCACACAATGTGCCCAAAAAGTGTCCAAACACTTTCTGAACTCTGTCAGGCTTGGTGCTGTGACCACTTCCCCACAGAACCTGTTCCAGTGCCCAGCTCTGGATGAAGAACCTTTTCGTAACATCCAGCCTAAACCTCCCCTGACACAGCTTCAGGCCATTCCCTTGGGTCCTGTCACTGGTCACCACAGAGAAGAGATCAGCGCCTGCCCCTCCTCTTCCCCTCATGAGGAAGTTGTCAACTGCAATGAGGTCTCCCGTCAGTCTCCTTCAGGCTGACCGGACCAAGCAACCTCAGTCACTCCTCATACGGCTTCCCCTCCAGGTTCTTCACCATCTCTGTTGCCCTCCTTTGGATGCTCTCCAATAGCTTTATATCTTTCACATATTGTTGTGGCATCCAAAATTGCCCCCCAGCACTGGAGGTGAGGCCGCCCCAGTGCAGAGCAGAGCAGGACAATCCCCTCCCTTGCCCAGCTGGTGATGCTGTGCCTGATGCCCCACAGGGCACACTTGGCTCTCCTGGCTGCCAGGGCACTGCTGACTCAGATTCAACTTTCTGTCAACCAGGACCCCCAGGTCGCTTTCCGTGATGCTGCTCTCCAGCCTCTCATTCCCCAGCCTGTCTGTATATCCTGGATTACCCTGTCCCAGGTGCAGAACCCAGCACTTTCCCTTGCTGATCTTCATATGGTTGGTGATTGCCCAGCCCTCTAACTTGTTAAGGTCTCTCTGCTGGGTCTCCCTGCCTTCAAGCAAGTTCAACAGCTACTCCCAGTTTTGTATTAGTGGCAAACTCGCTCAATATCCCTTCCAGTCCTGTGTTCAAGTCATTTCTGAAGAGCACAGGGCGGAGAATGGAGCCCTGTGGAACCCCACTTGTGACAGGTTGCCAGTCTGATGTCACCCCATTCACTGTAAACCTTTGAGCCTGACCCACAAGCCAGTTGCTCACTCATCCCATGATGTGTTTCTCCAGCTGTGTGCTGGACATTTTGTCCA